>JAMKCH010039713.1:0-47736 GCA_023653785.1 Ophioderma brevispina
TTTCAATCAGGAAGTTGAAGACAGAAGACAAAAGTCTGTTCAAGTTGGCAGTCCTCTTAGTTTTAGTGAAGACAGTATTGGAAAAGACAGTCCTGATAAGGTTTTGACTTTGAGAAAGGACAAAGAACAAGTAGAACTGGACAAAGAATGCATCTGGAGTCAGAGTGAGCTAAAAATTTTACGTGATGCATACCAGAAAGCCAAGACAGACCGTGCTCATATAGCCATACAATTAAGCATTTTTGAAGTGGAAATGAAGAGAATTGAAGAACAAGTCAAGGAACAAGAGATGAAACTCAAGAAATTAATGAAATCTTTGCATCAGTCACAGCAGGAATGCAAAAGGCTAACCATAAGGTGTGGTCATTTAGAATCAGAACTGCGGCACTCCAATGGAAAAGTAAGGATGTTGGAGGAAGATGTAACAGACCTGTTCCAAGAGAAGAGAACTCTAAAAAAGATTTTAAGAGATGTGCAGAAGGAGCTTATACAGGAGCGTAGAGTCAGGACGGATGTTGAACTAAGACTTCAGGAAGACAGTCGCAAACTTAAACTAGAACACATAGCCACTGAAGATGAACTGAAACTTGATTATCAGATGCAGATCAGTCGTCTTGAGGAAGAGCTGGGGGAGACTCAGGAAGAACTTGAGAAAGAACAAAAAGCACATGGCATCAACAAGAAAGCACTGGACCATCTGAGGATTCACTTTGCATCACTGCCATCAGTGGGTCAGACAGAAAGAGTCAAATCTGGCCATGATCTCTTGACTAACATAAAATATTAATGGAGGTTTCATAAGCTACCCTGAACTATGGTGGTTGAACCTATACCCTTCTAGTCTACACCTTGACCCCTATAATCTACACCTTGATTCACTTTAAAGGTCCATGGACACGGCTGAGTAGACATTACTTAATTTCTTACATTTTCACACCTCAACAGTATCCTGATCATATCACAACACAGATTTTTAAAAGTGAACATCGGGAAAGTGTTAAATTTCAAGGATAAATATACCCAAACTGACAGGGCCTTCTCCTGTTTTTGCGAACGCGTATCAAGATGCTCGAGTTGGATTTGACCCTGTTAATGACGTCAGAGTAACAAGTTGTAAACAAAGCTCACATCTGGTCTTGTTAAGCGGACGAACAAAACCCACTCCAGGTATCTCTCCTTGTCGGTTTCTTTGTCTGGGATCTTGAATAAAGCTATTCTGTTCTGATTCTCCTTGTCGGTACGGTGGCTGCTGGTGCAGCCATCGACAATACAGCGCATTATTATCGTAATTTTAAGGCACCAAATCAAGAAAAATTATGCCATATGATACAACACGTACGACGCATATACCGCGAAAAGTCAACTGTGTACGTATGCAAGAAAACTGGGCCACGCGCACGTCCGTTCCACGATGACGATCATGATGCGTATCGCGTATTTGTTACTCGGACGTCACGCGCGGGTCATCACTGCCAGCGCGATAATCACTTTCGTTTTGGAATTTCCTTTGAAAGCCTGTCCAAATCACATGATATTATGCCCAATTTTTATCAAATATACGGTTTCTCAATTACTGCTTCATGCCGATTTTACATTGATACCAATACATACTATGAATGAAACCATTTTTGGTGGTATTATAAGTATGTTTAAAGCATGTCCATGGACCTTTAAAGAGACACTGGCATATTTTGTATGTATAGAGAACTCTCAGTTTTTATCAAAACTGGGTTTTTGGCATGTTGATATTGATTTTACCATGACATTTGAAAGGTGAGGGTCTCGCAAGAAATATAATTGAGGTTAGGCCATATACAACCACATCCTTAAACAATAACAGCACATTTTTAAAGAGAGTGCCCCCAATTTTCCGATAGTTTGAGATTTTTGAGACATTTTGCAATTGTAAATGGCTAGTAACAATACCTGTGCTGGTAGAGCTCCATGTTCGCAAACTAGAATTCTTGTAATTAGAATTAATTAATGGGGATAATCTCCCTCCGATAATAGTCAGTGGCTTGCCAGAAAACATCCCTTCCAACAAGAGGAATAAGCCAGGAATCGCGTCAGATGTAAATTCTACACTCATCCATTAGTTATTCCGTCGTTCAAGCATGTGCTTACATAGATACTTAAGTTTGTAGACCCCCCCACTTACCCTCACCCCTGGAATGAGTAACCTTAAAACAGTTTCTTTTCTTGTGTTCAAATCAAGTAATTTTCTAAATAAACACTTCAGAGGGGTTTTACTTCAATGTCTTATAGTGAACGACTGAAATGACTGAGGCTCTCAAAGTCTCAGTCCTATTTGAAATTTTAACTAACTTAGTCTCCAGGTATACAGGACTGAATATTATTTTATTAATAATCTTTCCTGGAGGTGGCCAGTGCATGCAAGTGGTTGAAAAAACACGATTTCTATTTATCACCACCAATAGCGAACGCCAGCTCAAAATCCGTAACCCATCTTTTCTTTGTCCCGCGTGCGTTACTTATTTCCATTCCATAGCGTTGGTTTACCAATTTATTATTCAATATTTCCCGTGATTTTTCCATAACATGGTGTACCAATTTATTGATATACTCTCGCATTTGCATAGAAACAATGTACCGTACCGTTCTTTCCTCCAGGCCAACAGGTCATGGCCAACATTCGCGGATGCATGCGCCGTTTCGAATGGATGGCCGTAATGAATATTATAATTTTTCAAAACAACACTGTTACGGTGGCCGGCCTATTATATTCTTTCAACACACGAAACGAGCGTATTAATGCATTGCAAGAACCCACATCTCTCCTTTTTATATATATTTATTTCGTATCTATATCCCCCCCTCTATTGAAAAAAACAAAAAAAACCCACCATGTGGGCACTTCACTTGGCCAGACTTGAAACTGTCAAAAACCTCCGTATTACTAGCATGGCACTTACCAATTGAGCTAACAATCAGGGTTGGCAGAGGAGTGATAGAGATCATCTATAGGAGTTGTTATGTCTGCAAGGTGTCCAGTGCGTTCTCTCCTAGTGATAGCATCAGAATGGTATATTTACATAAGTTATTATATTTATTTTATACACACATTTTTTTTCTAAAACTTGGGGTGCAACTGCTGCCATCCCCAACATGTCCAAGGAAAGACACTAAGTTGTGGTGTAAATTTCCTTTTAACTCTTCAAATTACAATTACCAATGAATCTCCCTCCTTATTTTATATGCCATCATTGCCTAAAGGTTTCTTGAATTAACTAGTGGTGCATATTGGAATGAAGATCTTTGAACTAAATGAAGGCAAAAGGCTGAAAATAACATGACTTTGAAAACAATGACCCTTTTTGGTTTGGCTAAATATGATTCCTATTCCTTGGTGTGAAACTACTCCTGCTTTTTAAGTGTTTTTGAGTTGAATCAAGTCCCTATCTGTTGCAATTTCAGCTATTTCAGGGAATTTAATGTCATATAAAATAATATAATATAATATCCCTTATCCTGCAAATTGACAATGCATCCAGTGGATGGCCATCAAAATAACACAACTGAAACAGCTTAGTTGGCTACACACCAAACATAATCAAAGCAAAGATCAATATAAAAATTTATGTGTTTTAGGTCAAATTGTACAAGGTCAAGGTGTACAATATCATGCTTTAAAAAAATCTTTGGGGATTACTTTGCAAGAAATGTTTTTGAATCTCAAGTACAAGTTGTAACTATAAAATTCCTAATAAGTGTACGGCTTTGTGTTTTTATGTGCAGATTTCAGCCAACTCACTTTTTTCCAGGTATGCTTCATATCACATCCTTGCCACAACAAAGATACCAATACAAACCAAAAAAAAAAAACCAACAATTTGGGGGGAAATCCAATTTGTTCTGATATTCCCAAATTATCAAATCACTATCACCACTGCTTATAAAATGCTTATCTTTTTAGGTTTGGCCTTTCATAAAATATTAATCCTCATGTAAATGTCCAATTTTAAAGGCAAAACATAAACCCTTTTAACAACCACAACTAAATGTTTTTTGCACATTTGCAACAACACATAGAATATTCTAGCATGATTGTGCAGTGGTGTGCTTCTACAAAAGAAATGTGTTTCAAATTTTTTTTTGTGGGGTGGAGGGAGGGGGAGAGAGAGACTTGCAATTGACTTTTTGTAGGGGAGGAATATTTTCTAGGAAATTTTGTGTCATGATTCTCTGAAAAATTATGATTGTAATCATTGGAACATTGTTTTGTTTTATCATTTGCCATCAAGAGCTTAAAAGTGACAAAAGAGAAAAGAACGTAAAGAGGAATCGAAGAAAAAGAGGCCCTCTATAGTTTTAATGAGAACGAATTATTTGAAATTTTCGCCTATAAGCAACATGCTCAAAGTTACCCCTGCTGGTTTTCAAAATTCCCCTTTACAAATTCCCCAAAAGCCACTTTTAATTAAAAATTATCACACAAGCTTCAATGGGAAATTGAAATTCCAAATATGGATCCTCCCCCCCCCCCAAGTTTACCGAGTTATGTAAGTGGATTCACTACTGGAGCTTCTGCGCCCTCCGCAGAACATCCAATAGTGGAGTATCACTGCGCTCCGAGCGCAAAAAATACTCCGTCGCGGAGTGTCTGCTCTCGAGCGCAAGAACACCCTCCGTCACTATAAAGATTTAGTGAGGGGAAAAATATCCATGCGCTCGAGGGGCAGAAAATCCGCCTATCCCGCCCGCCGCGGAGTGTTCCTTCTTTCCTGCGCTCGAGCGCAGGAAACACGCCATCACACTATATATTTAGGGAAAGTATATCCGATCCTCTGCGCTCGAGCGCAGAAAATAATCCAATGCGGAAAAGTTTTGTCCCCCTCTGTCCTCTTCCTCCCTCTGGATACGAGCGCATGAAACACCCTCCGTCACTATATAGTGAGTTGAAAAAAATCCTGCGCTCGAGTGCAGAAATCCGTCGGCGGAGTGTCCGCGCTCGCGCCGGAAACACCTCCGATCACTATAGTGTGAGGGAAAAAAATCCTGGCGCTCGAGCGCACGCAAGCCGTCCTGGCGGAGGAGTGTCTGCGCCCGAGCGCAGAAACACTTCCATCACTTAATTTGAGGAAATATACTGCTCTCGAGTGTCAGAAAATCCAATAGAGTAGCTCTGCGCTCGAGCGCATGAAACACCTCCGTCACTATATACGTGAGTAAACATCCTGCGCTCGAGCGCATAAAATCCGTCGGCATGGTCTTGTCTGCGCTCGAGCGCAGAAACAAACAAACCCCGTCACTATATAGTGATGGAAAAAAAAAATCCTGGCGCTCGATCGCAAGAAATCCCGTCGCGAGTGGTCTGCGCCCGAGCGCAGGAAACACGTCCATCACGATAATTGAGGGAAATATCCGCGCTCGAGTGCAGAAAATCCAAGTAGTGAGTCTCTGCTCTCGAGCGGCAGGAAACAAAACCACCTCCTCACTACTATAGTGAGTGAAAAAAATCCTGAATCCTGCGCTCGACGCAGAAACTCCGTCGTTCGAGTGTCTGCGCTCGAGCGCAGAAACCCTCCGTCACTATATAGTGAGGGAAAAAAATCCTGCCTCGAGCGCAGAGAATCCGTCGGCGGAGTGTCTGCGCCCGAGCGCAGGCAACACAACACGTCCCCACTATATATTGAAGGGAAATATCCTGCGCACGAGTGCAGAAAATCCATAGGAGGATCTCTGCGCTCGAGCGCAGGAAACCCCTCCGTCACTATATACGTGAGTGAAAAAATCCTGCGCTCGGGCGCGAAAATCCGTCGGCGAGTGTTTCCTGCGCTCGAGCGCAGGAAACCACCTCCGTCACTATATAAGTGCGGGAAAAAATCCTGCGCTCGAGCGCAAGAAACTGGTCGGCGTGCGGAGTGTCTGCGCCCGAGCGCAGAAACCGTCCATCACTTATATTGAGGGAAATATCCTGCTCTCGAGTGCAGAAAATCCATAGGAGGAGTATCTTCTCTGCGCTCGAGCGTCAGGAAACACCTCCGTCCATATTAGTGAGTGAAAAAAATCCTGCGCTGCTTGAGCGCAGAAAATCCGTCGGCGAGCATCTGCGCTCGGCGCAGGGAACACCTCCGTCACTATATAGTGAGGGACAAAAATCCTGTGCTCGAGCGCAAGAAATTCCCGTCGGCGAGTGTTCTGCGCCGAGCGCAGGAAACACGTCGGCAATATATCGTGAGGGAAAAAAATCCTCCTGCGCTTCGTAAATATCGTATAATAACAAATAGTACTGCTAGAGTACTTCCGCTGGCGGATGTTCTGCTCTCGCTCCTCTGGTGGATCTTCTGCGCTCCGCTCCGCTGGCGGAGTTCTGGCGCTCGCTTCCGCTGGTGGATGTTCTGCACTCGCTCCTCTGGCGGAGTTTCTGCGCTCGCTCCGCTGGTAGATGGTTTCTGCGCTTGATCCACTGGTGGATGTTCTGGGCGCTCTCTCCCGCTGGCGGGTGTTCTGCGGGACATCTGCTTGTTCAAAAATCCATATGTTTCATGCAAATAATTTGGTTTAAATAACAATTTATTTTCAGTGTAAAAAATAATGATAAGATGTTTAGCATTTTGAAAACAACTCATAAACAATTTTATTTTCAATTTAAAACTCAATGACGAGGTTGCCTTTGAACAACTCATAACCCCCCGCTCCGCTGGCGGATGTTTTGCGCTCGCTGCGCTGGTGGATCTTATGTGCTCTCTCCGCTGGTGGATCTTTAGCGATCGCTCCGCTGGTGGATGTTCTCCGCTGCTCTGCTGGCGAGTTTATGCGTCGTGCTCTGCTGTATGATCATCTGTTTGACTATCAATAAATAAAATAGCATAAAAAATATCTTTCGATTTACAAATATATATATTTTTTTTACGGGAGACGATATACAATCAAAGATTGTTTTTTTTGTTTCTGAACAACACGTGTGAGATATGGGGTACTTTTCGTGTGGGCCTATATGCCTATCCCGGGTGAAAGCCTACGAGTGTCTTGTTTTTTGAAATAAACAAAATTGTTTGCATTTGTTTTTATTAGACATTTTTAATGTCAGCATATATCATCAAACAAAATCATTTATCTTTTTGGGACAATGTACTTCCGAAAAGGACTGTTTGGGTGGTTCTTAGAAGAACCGTGTTCTATACCGTCCACATTCGCAGGGTGTCAGTAAAGGTTAATCCACTGGGGCACGTTTTGGCGGACTCAATTATGTTTTCATGTAAATGTGTTGTTTTAATAAAACATTTTTATGCAAATCTATATAATGAAATTTCCAATTTCTTTTCAATGTAAAAAATAATGAGAGGATTTTGCATTTTGAACAACTGTATCACCCACCGCTCCGCTGGCGATGTTCTGCGCTCCTCCCTGGCCGATGTTCTGCGCTCGCTCCGCTGGTGGATCAACTGCGCTCGTTTGGCTGACGGGGCATCTGCTTGGTCAAATATCAAAAGACTTTAATTCAATTATGTTTTCAATGCAAATAGTTTGTGTTTAATAAACATTTTAGTTTCAATGTCAAAAAATAATATAGAGGAGGTTTTCATTTCATTTCAAAACTTATTTCGATACTGTAAAATCAGATTCAACCAAGTTTTTGTTCTTCCCTGATCCGTATTGATACTTAGAAAAAAAACAAACCAATAAAAAAATGTACATAATAAATGTAACTTAACAATTAAAAACAAAGGATTAAAGTCTGTCACACCCGTAAATGATACACACAAAAACGTAGGATAAAACCAAAACTAATCATACACGATTTTGTTTTAAAAAAGTTACCGGATTACAAGATAAATATTAAAATACGGATTAGGGGACCAAAAATATACACAAATAAAATACACAAATGGTCATAAAACTATAACAATATAAAACGAATCTGATATGTAACAAACTAAATAATACCAAACTAGTTTAATTCCATAAAACAGTGTTGCAGTAACATGACGATCACTGCATTCGCTGTGATATTCGCTTTGAATTGCAGTTGCATTTTGACAACTCATAACCACCCTCCGCGGGTGGATCTTCTGCGCTCGCTCTCGCTGGCAATGCAATCTGCTCTCCCTCGCTCCGCTGGTGATGTTCTGCGTCTGCACTCGCTCCGCTGGCGGATCTTCTGCGTCCGATCCTCTGGTGGATGTTCTGCGGCCTTCGAACTCCGCTGGTGGATGTTCTGCGCTCGTCCGCTGGTGGATTTCTGCGCTTGATCCGCGGCGGATCCTTCTGGCGCTCGCTCCGCGGCGGATCTTCTGCGCGTCGCCTCCTCTGGAGATCTTCTTCGCTCCGCTCCCGTTAGAACGGATCTTGCTTGAGTAAAACTTTGTTTTCCATGTCAATAATTTTTTATTTGTAAATATTTCTTTATTTACTAATTATTCTTTTTCTCTTTTGATTCAAAAATAAAGATTCTTTTTATTAATGCCATCTCCTATGAATAAAGTTTACGTTTGTTTACCAGTTTATACGTTTTTTACAGTTTTTTAGATACCGAACTGACTCTGTTTTCACATTCCGCAGATCATTCGTTTTCAGTTGTTACGAAATTAACACCAGATTAATTAGTGATTCTTGTATTGTTAGGCATATTCACACACCGTTTTCATAGAACTTTATATTTTTTGAAAATGGTAAATAACGCTATTTTCATGTAAAAATAATTAGAGAATGTTGCTTTTTAGGGAACAACTCATAACCAACCGCTCCGCTGGCGGGTCTTCTGCCTCGCCCGCTGGTGGAGTTTCCCTGCGCTTCTCTGCTGGTCAAAATTTCAAAATACTATAAGTTCCATTTGCATGTTTTCAATGAAATGTTTTGTTGTAGTAAACAATTTTTGTTTCAGTGTCCTTACACAGCTAAAACATGTAATAGAAATTAAAACAACCTATCTCAAACATTTTTGCACGTTTCTAAACATGTGAAATATTGTGTTAATATCTAGAACACATATCTAAACATTCAATAATTAACCTCTTAAGCATTTGACGAGGTGTTTAGGTATTTACATGTTTAATACCTAATAAACAATTTTAAAAAACAAAAACGTTTTAAAACATTGTTTTAAGCAGTGGAATGAGAGCTATGATGCTGCCTCAAAACTTCTATACGGGCATTGCGTGTCGCAATTCCCCGAGTCCCCGTAAATAGTCAGGAGAAAACCTGACTATTTGAAAGTAAATGAAAGTTGTGCATGCAAATAATTTATTTGTTCCATTGCTATTGCGGTTTTTCAATCGAAGTTAGTAATTATGAAGATGGTCTGATGCTTAGAAAATAATAATCTATAATCTTTCCCTAGAGGCATCCAATTGGATGCCTCTAGGGAAGATTATTATTTTCTTACTCATGTTTTACCAACCTAGATTACCACGTAGTTTCAAATCATGGTCTGATGCTGTAATCCAATTTCCCTGTATTATAAGTACAATTGGGATATTTACTCTTTTATAATGTGAACCCCTCTCGCTATAATTTTCTTTGTTTCCTTGAACAAATAAAGAAGGTTTTAATAATATATTTCTAACAAATGATGAAGTTGAGGCTCGCCCAACCCCCATTTTCCGTCAACAGACCATATTCGACTCCTCTTTTTGGCCAATCCTTTGTATTTTGTTTGCTCAAACACCCTAATTTGTATCACCCGGAATTTATTACTATTTTGGTATATAATAAACTAATTTGTTCCATCCAAAGTAGAAAGAATAAAACCAATTAAACCATATACGACTAATTGCACACTCAAAACGTACAACACACACCACAACACACACACACACACAAACATTGAACTCCACGTCACATCGCATGATCATCAGTATCTTGCGCCTGTTTATTGTTTAACACAAAAAATTGCATATATTTATATTGTTTTAGCAAATAACAGTAAGTATTTTTTGGAAAATATGGATAGGGAAAGCTTCGTTGTTTGTTAGGCCTAACTTATTCAGATACCATTTTACACGGATCGGTGGTTATTATGAGTTGTTCTAAAGACAACATCCTCTCATTATTTCCTTACATGAAAATACAATTGTTTATTAAAACCACCCTATTTACTTCAAAACAAAATTAAGTGACAGGCGGAGATTTTTTAGGATACGAATTTCTCTCAAAACTTCACAGGATCGATTGTAGACCAGCCTACCAAGAACATTCCGAAGGTTTTATTGGTGACAAACAAGTTACAAATGAAACAGCAAACATTGTTTTGAACTTTCCTACTATCGTATTGTCCCCATAGAAACACCGTGCTTTGACTTATGTCGTGCACGACGAAAGTCTAAAAAAAAGTCCCCACAAATCCTATTATTACATAAAGACGGCTTATTCCCGGCTTAACTACTTCGGTGATCTAATACATTTGGTAAGCATTCCAAATAGCAAAAAAACCCGGGTTCGAAAAAATTGGGGGCGCTTCTTCTGCAAATCTCCTCATGTCTCTTTACTTAAAGTCTTTTGAATATTTCGACCAGCAAATGCTCCGCTAAAGATAGCGAGCGCAGAAACTCCGCCAGCGGAGCGAGCGCAGTACATCCGCCAGTGGAGCGCGCGCAGAACATCCCCCAGGTAGCGATCGCATAAGATTCTGCCAGCGGAGCGAGAGCGGAGCGGCGGGTTATTATGACTTGTTTAGAGGCAACATCCGTCAATTAATTTTTGCATTGACACAAAACTGTTTCTGAACCCAAAACTCTTTACATTCAAAACAATTTTTAATTTTTAAAAGTTTTTGATATTTTGACCAAGCAGATCATACCACCAAGAGAGCATGAGACGACCGAGATCCGTCACCCACACACCAACGATTTAAGCGCAGAGGATCGAGCGCCAAGTTGTCCACCAGCGGAGCGATCGCTAAAGATCCACCAGCTGCGGAGCGAGCGCAGTTTGATCCACCAGCTGAGCGAGCGCAAAAGATCCCCCAGCGGAGCGAGCGCGGAGATCTACCATTGGAGCGAGCGCAGAAGCTCCGCCAGGGGTTTTTCTGCGCTTGAACGCAGTACCTAATATTTTTATTACTACACAAAGTTTTTCCATTCTTGAAGCGCAGATAGGCCCACCGATTGGATTTTCGCGCTCGAGCCAAAAGCTAGCTCCGCCAGCGGAACGCTCGCAGTGTATCCACCAACGGAGTCACGCGCATTACGATCCAACCAACCGTAGCGAGCCGGCTAAATTCCACTAGCGGACGAGCGCAGAGATCCACCAGCCGAGCTCGGCTGGTGTGGATATTTTATTATACTATATTGTTATTTTTTATTATAATAATATTTTTCCGTTTCTTGAGCGTCAGGCTAGGGCCTACTCCGCCGACGGATTTTCCGCGCTCGCTATATATTTCGGAGGTGTGTACTGCGCTCGGCGCAGATCCTGCCACCTCCACCGACGGATTTCTCGCTCGAGCGAGACTATTTTCCTTCGATTATATGATAACGACGGAGGTGTTTCCTGCGCTCAGGCGCAGAGGCTCCGCCGACGGATTCTCTGCGGCTCAAGCGCAGAATATTTTCCCTCGCTTATAGTGACGGAGGTGTTTCCTGCGCTCGAGCGCAGAGACTTCCACTGCGGGATTTTCTGCGCTCGAGCGCAGGAGTTTTTCCCCTCACTATTAGTGACGGAGGTGTTTCCAGCGCTCGAGCGCCTACACACTCCGCCGAGGGATTTTCTGCGCTCGAGCGCAGGATTTTTTCCCCTCACTAATAGTACGGAGGTGTTTTCCTGCGCTCGATCTCAGAGACTCCACCGACGGATTTTTTGCGCTCGAGCTCAGATTTTTCCCTCACTAGAATAGTGACGGAGGTGTTTCCTGGGCTCGGGCGCAGAGACTCTCAGCTACGGATTTTCTGCGTTCCGGAGCGCGATGCCCAACTATACCCCGGATGTTCTGAGGAGGGGCGCAGAAGCTCCCGTAGTGGATCACTTACAATACCTGGTTTACCCCTTGCTGGTTTAAAATTCCACTTACATAAATTCCCAAAAAGTCACTTTATTAAAATGATAACACAAGCTTCATGGGTAAATGAAATTTCCATAGGGAATCCTCCCCACCCCCCAAGAAACATATGCCGCTTTGGCACGGATGTGCAAATATTAATTGTCAAATATTTATAGTGGCTTTTTGGTTCTGGGGGGGGAAAGACCTCAATTTTGCATTTGTGTTTTCTGGAGGGGGGCCTGAACACTACAAATGGAATTGCCACAAAGAACAACCTATTACAATACATATCACACCATATAAGGCATGCTAATCTAGCAAGGGCTCTGTCAGTAGCCTTAGATGGACAACATGGGTTAACAACATTGCTCGCCAAGTGGGACACACTCCCCCCCACAAGCTTTCAATGAGTAATTGAATTTCCAAATTACATCCTTCCCAAGAACCATGATGCCGCTTTGAGCACGATATGTGCATATATTAATTATCACATATATATGAGTGGCATTTTTGTTCTTGGGGGGGAAGCAAGAACTCATTTTTTGGCATTGGTGTATTTTTTGGGCCTGAACACTAAATGGAATTGCCCACAAAACAACCTATTCCATACATATCACAGCACACCATATAAGGCACTGCTACTCTAGCAAGCGGCTCGGTTCACCGTAGCCCTTAGATGGGCACTGTTAACACATTGACATAGGCCAGAGGGGGGACACATGCACCCCCCCCCCCCCCCACAAGCTTCAATGGGTAATTGAAATTTCCAATATAAATCCTCCCCTCCCCTTCTCAAGACCATGATGACACTTTGCACATATGTGCATAATATAATTGTCAACTTATATTTCGTGCAATTGTGGTTCGGGGGGGGGGGGGATGAGGAAAGACCTCATTTTTTGCAATTTGTGTTTTCCTTGGGGGGGGGCTGAACACTAAATGGAATTGCCACAAAAATCAAAAAGCTTCATTTGCCAGTCTAAGAAGCAATTTTGGGTCCCTGCATCACTCCAGGGTAGTTCCCCCCCCAACCACCTTTCTGAGGGTGTAAGTCCAAAATCATGCAATAGCCATGTAAACATGCCCAAAAGGATGTCATTGGTCAATGGGACCTGGTGTTACCACCCCAGCCCATCGGTAATGGTGTGCCCTTGTGGAAGGGCCACCAATCAGTGAGTGGCTTAGTTACAACTTGGGGTTTCCCGCGCGCATTGGTGTCTGATGTGGGTACTTTTGCTCCCTTTTGTTTGGTCACAATCGGCTGGAGGAAGACAGTGCGGCACGGTTCCGAATATCCCCACCCTCCCACCCAAGTGGGGTACTGGGTTGGGTCCCCTCAGGGTGGGGTAACTGAGGGGTGCACCACAGGGCGGTGGCGTTGGTTTGGCTTGTCCAAGGGCTAGGATCATCCCTCCTTCGGCTATGCCATAATGTTATGCCTTGGGATAACCTTACCCTGTGCATGGTATAGTTAGAGTGGGATGAAGCCAGCCTCGGGCTTAGTTATTTTGAGAGTGCCAATCGTATTGGTTCCCTATTTTGTGTTGGCACGGTTTAAGTCGCTCCATTTCCTACTTTAACTGCTGGTGTGTATCAACAGTGTGTTGTCAATAAATGGTCCTGTCTATCCAGCCCTTCTTGCAAACAAGTAAAGTACCGACTTTTTTTTTCCCCCCCCCCCCTCCCCCCTCCCCCCGTGTTTCTGTCGTGTGTATTTGAAAGAGTGCTTTCTGGGAGGCAAAAACTTATTACATACATTACAAACAGTGGATAGCCCGTGATGTTCTGTCGGACATAACAGGAAGCGGGTCGTAATTTGTCTAAAAGCTGGTTTGAGGTGTGGTGCATGAATATGAAATACAGAGAACTCCAGAATGGTTAATTACTACTCTCTACTGTTTGGGGGTCCGGTTGGCAACGATACTTATGTCCCCCACCCCTTCAGCTCTAGATTTTGGAGGTCAACGGTAAAAAAAAATGGGGACAACCGGTGATCCGCAAAAAAAAAAGTTTGTAGGGTACAATACATCATGTGTCGGTACATTCACAATCTGTGCCCACCCTCGTCAACAAAAGCCTGACTATGCCCAGGGCCCGATACGCAGGATTTATTTTGGAGGGGTGCGGGAACCGAAAAAGTGGATTTTAGCCATATATATAGGCTATGTTATCACATAGCATTAGAGTGGAAACCCAATGTTCTCTCAGAAACTAGTTTCTAATGTTGTCCAATTCTTTTGAAAATCGAGGTATGCCAAAGCTAATGACATTCTTTGAAAGTTATGGTGGGGGATTTTGAAAATTTTGAGCAGATGTTGCGTTTTGGGGAATTTTGTTCGTCCTTTTGTGTTTTTGGCATTTACTTTTTGTTGGTAAGGCAAAGATTTGTGCTGATTGTCTGTTCCTACAATGTAGAACGCATGCTGTGGTAGCTGAAAGCCAATGACATTATCCAATGCTGGCCTAAAGAGGCATTGCATTTGCAGCCCTAGTCGTATACACCACTCTTGGGAGTAAATTCAATGCTTATTATTATCTGGTAATGGAGTGGGGAGGGGGTTGTGTGTTATTGCCCGAGGGTAGTGGTTATTGTTTTCTTCCCCACCATACTTTCCCCCAGTGTCCCAAGAAGTTCCATGTGCCATTGTACCATGTTTCCTTTAACACTCATTCCCAGTTGCTCCTGAACATACTGGGGGTGCTAAGTTATGCAAGTCTCATTCACACGAATGCAATGTTCACACATGGTTCAAAAGCGCACTATACTAATAGTAAGTGGTCTTGAACTTTAACCTGCACTGTGTTAACCTTGAACACGCCCAATTCTCTTCTCATCACTTCAACCAATCACTCATAAGTGGCCTTAGAAACACACAGCTACCTAGAGAGCTATTTAGCCCATCCACAATGCTCATTTTGGTACCTTTCACGTCAATAATCCCATGCAGATCCTGGATTGATACCACAAAAATCCCATTTTAATACATAAAACTCGACCTTTTCACCCATTCCTGCACACAAAACACTAGTATACTTAATAAACATTTAATAATGAAAGGTTTTATGCTCCTTAAACTTCTTTAAACAACGTGCCCAAAATTAGCTGACAAGATAGTTTTAGTAACAGAACATGATAGTCTAGAACATGGCAATGTATTATGGGATTATTTCAAAACACCCCTCTGCTACTATGAAGCAAGGTTAAATGCAAACACTGTTATTTTCTTGGGAACTTGCATGATTACATCTACCCTTGTAGCTTGTTCACATATTACTGAATGTAATTGTTTGTGCTTTTTCAAATATTTTTTATTTTTTTATGGGATAAAATTGTTAAAAAAAACCTAGTCCTGGTATTAAAGTGGGGTAAAATTAGCCCATTTGAAGTGTCGATGTTTGAAATCGTTTTCTCATATTACGTTGAGTTGATAATTGATATTATTTTAAGTATTTGTATTAAGTTGACCATTATACAATACTTCTGTTATCACCCAACAAGGCCTTGTGTACAGTTTGACAAACACCCGGAAGATTGTCCTTGGTCAGTAAATTGCCACCACAGAGGTTGGACCAATGGACTGCAGAAATAATTTAGTTCATGATACATCAGCCATTTGCAAAGCAGAGTAGTCTTAGATCATTGACAAGAAATGTGTTTGAAATTGAACTACAGGCTAGACTGGGGGGGGGGGGTTCTCAAACAAAATGACCATATAGGGACGGGCCACAGACAGCGGTCCCATTTTTAGTCTTCTGGTATGAAATTATGACCCCTGTGTTTCATGCCAATTTTGGTATAGGGCAATGGGTCGTTTTTTTCAAAATTTTACTTCGAAATTTGTTGGAAATTAGCCGCATTTTACTCAATCGAACCAAATTTTCTAACAATTGTTTGGAAATTAGTCAATTTCCTTAATCTGAATTCAAAATTGCCCAAATTGCTAAAAAGAAATTGCCAAAATTTTGTCAGTGAAACTTGCAAATTTGGGTTAATTTGGCCTAATAATTGCATCTCTGGTAGCTATGGGTCCCCTTATTTTTGCAAAAATTGTATAGCTATGGGTCCTACTTTCCAGACCCTCGGAGGCCCGTCCCTACCACCCGAAAAAACCCCAACCATTGAAGTTAGAACCCCCCCCCCCCGGGGGTAGAATGAAGAAGTTATGAATTACTCCTCTCCATTAAAAGGTGTGTAAAAAGATTCACACACAGATTGACAAACTCCACAATGGAGCAGTCTACCAGTTGAAGCTTCGACTTAAAATATGTACCAGCAAAATATTTTACTGTTTGCCCCTTGGAAGTTGAAAACATGCACATTAAACCGGTTTTCCTGTAAGCACAATATTGATTTAAATTTAGTAGTCATATTGCCATTAAAATTTGCCATATTTGTGGTTTCGGTAATAAACATACATTAATACACGGTAATGTCATAAGTTACATAGATTGGCTTATTGAATAGCTTGTCACTGAATTCTTGTCAAGTGAAATTAATTTAAAAAACATACCAAAGCCCAGATTAATGTGGTAATATTTTTGTGGAGTTCACATCATAAAATTAGTTTTAAATTAATGACATGAAGTCACCAGTATTTACAAGTGGCAAGTGATTAAAGGTGCTTTGTATATCATACACATAACAATAACATTTTTGGCTGGTTCATTTCCGGTGAATTAATATTACCCCTGGGTATCATATAAAGATTTTAAAACACCGCGGCTTAAAAAATGGAACGCCCTTTTCTGAAAATTTTAAAGTGACCCTTTACATAGTAAACAAGTGCAAAGTACAATTTCAATAATGCAGGGGCCACTTCAAATCATTAAAGGTGCATTTTGTGTGCTCTAACACCTCATTTTTCTGTTTATGTTTCATTAGATATCCCAGAAAATATAATTCCAAAATTTATGTTGATTTTGGATGATGCGGTTTGATGTTATTAACAAATGTTTATATCACGGTGGCCCCGCCAGAGGCCAAGGCCACTGCGTCATAATTTCTGCCCTTTTAAATTATAAACACGGACAGAAAATCCAAAATGACTAATTTCTTCTTCCGGGGAGAGTAGATCGAATTTTTGCAAGTACTTGAGAGGCAACGAATGCGAAATACTTTAGGCAACCGGTCAGATGATGTAAAAATCCAAGCTCCTTTGGGGTAAGTCAAGGGGATGAGGGCTGTGGATCACAAAAAGCCAATGTGTTTCAGTGTTGCGTTCATGTGATTATGACTTTCAAATAGCATGTTTATAAATAAATTACCTTTAAGAACAAAAGAGTGAACCTTTTAAGTTAGCTTGGTAAAAGACTAGCTGAAAAACACTAACTTGTTGGCCTAATAGAGAAATTTTATGTACATTTAAAGCATCATGGAATTATTAGTAATTATTACGAAGTCGTATGAGGAATATTCAAGAGGGATAGATCTTTGATTTGTACCTCTTTGTAAAAGTGTTCAGGTAATATGCAAAATCAAAAGAGCCTAATTTAAGTCAGAAGTCAGTATTCATTTAGCAGATTGTCCTTTTTTAAGGACTCTTCTTGTTGTCCCCCCCCCCTCCGAACGAGTTCGGAACTGGACTATGAAAATGAGCATCGTCCCGTCCTTTCCGTCGTCCGTGCCCTTGATAAAAAATGTAACCCATGTTGTATAGATTTATCTGGATTCCGTAAGGGGCACAATAATGTAATGGGTGGAAGAAGCGGGCTGATTATTTTTTCTCGGACTTGATTAGATTGTGGCCGTAAAATATTCTCTTAATTATCTAATCTGCCATAATTTATGAGAATGTTTCCGCAATGCCTGTGTACAAGGTTTCTGAGTTCTGTAAGGTGATAATGATGTAACTTGGTGGAAGGAAGTGGGCTGAAGATTTTTCGACCTGATTAGATTTGGGGAGTATTTCGTGCAATTGATTATGCAAATGAGCAATTAATATGCAAAAATCACGTAATTTGCAATATTTTTTGAAACGGTACAGTCGGTACTAAATATCCCATGCACTGGCATGAAAGTCCTATCATGAGGCACATCTTTTTTTTTGCAATTTGAAAGTATGTGATATATGCGCTATAGGTATGTCAAATGACTCATTAATATGCGTAATTGCTGTAATCTCTGAAACGTTAACACATCGGATAGACAAAATTCCTTCGTCTACATGAGACTATAGCTATAGGAGAGGTGGTGAGGTGTTGGGAGGGGTGGGGTGTTCGGGGTGTTGGGGGAGGGGGTTTGGGTATTGCGGTGTTGGGGGAGAGGGTTGGGTATTGCGGGTTGTTGGGGAGGGGGTGGGGTGTTGTGCGGGTGGTGGGGGGGGCGTTGTGTTGCAGCATTTGCACGCACAGAGCCACAGCAAAAAAAGCAAAAAGGGTGTTGGGGAGGGGGTGGGAAGTTGTGGTGGCGTGGTTGCGGGGTGTTGGGGAGGGTAATGCAGGATTGCGGGGTGGTTGGGAAAGAAAGGTGTTTACAGGGGTATTGGGTTGGGGTTTGAGGGGATTTTAATGAGTGGGGTGTTTGCAGGGGGTTGTGGGGGGATGATAGTGGAGTTGTGGGGTGTTGGAGAAGGTGTGGGGTTTTGCGGGGTGTTTGGGATGGGTGGAGTTCTGCGGGGTGTTGGGAAGGGGTGAGTGTTGCATGGTCATTGGGGAGGGGGTTGGGTGTTGACGTTGCATTTATTGCATGTTAGTGATCGCAACATTTGGCGGGGACATTTTACGCAGCGCGTAAATGCTAGTTTGCCTTGTTTAATTATTTTTCTTTGTTAATGTGGCCCAATAATTAGTGTAAAAGACAAATAACTAAATAGTCATGTTCTTTTCACACTATAATTTATTTTCATATCAAATAAGAACCATAATTTTCTATACCTATTTCATTTTACACTCGAATCTTGGAAATGTTGTAAAATGGAATTTTGTGAATGCTGTTTTAGTTAGGTTGAAGCAAACTTTTGTCCAGACATGTTACTCTTTGAAGTTTTACAGAATTAAAAGATAACAATTTCACAGATTTTGAACACAGAAAATAAACACAAGATACATTATAGTAAAGAGAGCTAACCCACAGCATCTAAAGTACTTGGGAATCATCACATTTTAAAGGAAATATTAATTCAATTGAGAGTTGTTATTAACATGATCAAATTTATGGTGCGGGTTTATTATTTTCCCCATTCTTCATTGTCTGAAAAAATCAAGTAGGCTATATTATAACTGCATGCTTACCATCAAGAAGCTACTTACAATGAAAATAATCTGCTCAAACAAGTCACAATGTAGATATTGTAGGCCTACTGACTCCAGTACAAATAATTTGTAAATAAAATGGGAGTTTTTGTTTTTTATTGTGAGAACCTGTTTTGAATAAAAGTAAACAAGTTGTAAAGTTTTCTTAAAGATGTGTTAGTTTCAGTTTTTTGACCTAAATATACATGCATTAGGCCTACATGATATTCCATTATCAGGCATTAGCTATTAGCCAGTTCATTGTTTGCTTTTTTATTTATGAAAGTTTCTTTTTGCTAATAAAAAGAAGGATTTTCTTTTCCATTGGCACTTCATGTTCTACTTCTCTCCTTTACCAAAGTATACTGAACTAAAAATAGGTTTGCTTGCCAAAACCATAGCACACTTTATAATTCCTAATGTTTGCCTGTATGGCCATCTCTGACCCTAGGTGGGATTTAAAATCATTAGCATTTGTCATATGAATGCAACTATGAGGGCAATAAGCAACATGTTTTTTGGGCCTCCCTTTAACCTTGCACGGTGTTAACTTGAAACGCCAAATTCTCGCTCACTCCAACCCAGTCAATAAGTGGCCTTGCAGCACGCTGCTATCTCAGAGTGGTATTGACTCCATCCCACATGCACCAGTTTTGGGACATTTCACCTCAATAAGTCATGTGATCCCACATGGGATCTGCCCGCAAAATCCCATTGTTAAAGTATTGGTGGCGCTTTCACAATGTTACTCTTCGTGTATTTTAATAAAGTTACACCCTTTTCCAGGTTTGATTTAGATCATAAACAAATTGTATAATATGTGGCAATTGTCTATTGGAAATAAATATATAAAGGTACTTGTTGTTGTCCTTTGAATGGCATCATATTAGGCTACTACCTGCATCATTGATGCTCTGGTTTTTCGAAACAATGGACCTTTTTGCTACAGGGACCCTAACACCCCCCTAAAATGGTCCTTTTTTTCGACTTTTTTGGAACATTTTTCACCAAAAAGCATGACCCCCCCCTGGCGTACGGGCCTGGCTACGCCACTGGTTAACAACAGCTGACCCTGCCCTGTTCTGTGTAAATCAAAATCATACCAAAATACCAGGGAGTGTATTTTGCTCATATACTGGTGAATTAAACTGATTGAACTTCCACCATGGGGAATTGATATTTTATTGGCTCACCGTCACAGTAACTTGCTTCTTGATTAAATAGCAGTCATGATACTTTGTGTTCATTAAGATGTGGGTCATTATGTTGTGTTCCAAGAGTCTGCTTGGTGTAAAGACGGTTTTATTAATCCAAATCTTAGCATTCATTGTGCTCATCCGCATAAGCTAATAGGTAATTTGGGTATTGTTATGAAGGGCTGCCTCATATAGTCTCATTGTAGCTTATGAAGGATGAAAGGTATATCTGGGCATCACTTACACGCTCCATAACAAAGGGCAGCTAGCAACAACTTCTGTTTCGTCATTTAAAGCCACTATAAAGCGATTTACTTATGAAAAATGGTTCGCAATTATGTTTACAAGTCCATTTTTTTTGCACTGTTTGTATTGGTAATTGTTGTAGTTAAAGACCCCTGTAAGTTGCAAGCATAATAACACACCGTATTTGTTCAAGATATGATTTTTATTCTTAAGGCCCGAAAATAGTCCTTAACCGTCATCTCAAGACCGCTTTAAAATCCTAAGTGTCCCCTGTTTTTTCACAAAGACAAGTATATCAAGGTGTTATAGATATAATCTATAGTTGTTAGGTCTTAAAGGTGTCCATTGCTTTCCTAGTGGATAGCATCAGAATGGTATATTTACATAAGTTATATATTTATATTTATACACATTTTTTTCTAAAAACTTGGGTGCACTGGCCATCTCCAAAATGTCCCAAGGAATATCAACTAATTTGTAAATTTCCTTGTAAACTCTTCAAATTAGCCTATGATCTCCTTATTTTATATGCCATCATTGCCTAAAGGTTCTCGAATTACTAGTGGTGCATATTGGAATTAAGATCTTTTGACTAAAAATGAAGCAAAAGGCTGAAATAACATCGACTTGAAACAAGGAACCCTTTTTGGTGCTAAATTATATTCCTTGGGGTGTGAACTTCTGCTTTTAGTGTTAATGCAAGTCCATATCTGTCAATTTCAGCTATTACAGGGAATTTAATTGTCATACCCTATCCTGCAAATTGACATGCATCCAGGATGGCAACTCAAAAATAAACACTGAACACTGATTGTGCTACACACCAGAACAGAATAAGCAAAGATCAATATAATGTTTTGTGTTTGAGTCAAAATTGTACAATTCATGGTTGTACATATCATGCTTTAAAAGCTGGGATTATTTGCAAGAAAGGTTTTTTTGACGCAAGTAACAAGTTTTGCTATTAAAATTCAGAAGAGTGTACTGCTTTTGTGTTTAATGTGCAGATTTCAAGCCAACCACTTCCAGGTTATGCTTAATAGCACATCCTTGCCAGCAACAAAGATACAAATACATTGAATATTTGTTCTGATATTCCAAATTATCAAATCACTGCTTAATGCTTATCTTTTTAGGTTTGGCTTCATAAATTTATCTCATGTAAAAATCACATTTTAGGCACCCCTTTTACACTTATTTTTTGCACCATAGAATATTCTAGCATGATTGTGCAGTGGTGTGCTTCTACAAAGAATGTGTTCAATTTTTTTTTTGGGGGGGGAGAGGAGGGGGAGAGAGAGACTGGCTTGCATTGACTTTTTGTAGGGGAAATTTTCTAGGAAAGTTTGTCATGAGTCTCTGAAAATTATGATTGTAGATCATTTGAACATTGTTTGTGTTATCATTTGCCATCAAGAGCTTAAAAGGATAAAAGAAGAAAGGGGAATAAGGAATGAAAGAGGCCCTCTATAGTTTTAATGAGAACGAATGAATTTGAAAATGTTCGCATTATAAAGCACATGCTCAAGTTTACCCCTTGCTGGTTTAAAAAAATTCCACTTTACATAAATTCCCCAAAAGTCACTTTTATGGAAAAATTATCACACAAGCTTCAATGGGTAATTGAAATTTCCAAATATGAATCCTCCCCCCCCCCAAGTTTACCCCTTGCTGGTTTAAAAAAATTCCACTTTACATAAATTCCCCAAAAGTCACTTTTATGTAAATTAATACCAAGCTTCAATGGGTAATTGAAATTTCCAAATATGAATCCTCCCCCCCCCCAAGAACCATGATGCCGCTTTGCACGGAGTGCATAATATTAATTTGTCAACATATTTATGAGTGGCATTTTGGTTCTGGGGGGAGGAAAGACCTGATTTTCTTTGGTTTTTTCTGGGGGGGTGCCCTGAACGCTAATGGAATTGCACAAATACAACCTGTTACATACCATATCACACACACCATTCGGCATGCTAATTAACTTGTCGAGGCAAGCCGAGACCCTTATTAAAAAGTTTTTACTGCCGAGGACACATTCATTCTCCAGAAACTGAACATCCACCCTTTATTCTTTCTATTCTAATAGGCTAAAGAAGTAAATAATACCCGAAAAACTGGCCATTTCGTAACAAAAATGTCAACACGTTTTTAATGGTCCCTTTAGAAGCGCGCACTTTGTCTTTCTTCTGCGGCGGTAATGTTAGCGGTGCGCTTATAGTGATGAGGCATGCGCCGACAAGAACGGGCGCTTTGCACTCAACTCATTAAGAGCATAATCGCGAACCCATTATTGCAGAATTGGCACATTAAACAAACCAATCAAAAGCGCGCTTTTTGAATAAATGGGCAAGTAAGATGTAATATAAATATACCTATATCGTGTGTCATTTCCCCATGCATTTGTTGGTTTCCAATACAATTTTTTGCACTGGTTGTCACATGTATTTATAGTGACAACAAGTGGCAAACAGAAACTCATCCCAATGACCGGTAGAAACATCCCAAATCTCAATTTAGTACTTTTTGACTCTATAAGTTCAGAACAACCAGTGCCTAAATTGTATTTGGAATAATTGCATTGTGGGAAGATTAGAACCTCATCCCCTCTTATACGATGTCAACAGTGCTGTCTAATTATTCGATATGAGTAAATACGTAGTGGGTTCCTTGAGAATTTCTAGAAGCTTCCTAAACTGGAAACTACTATATAAACTGGGGAGTAACACAAATCATGGTCTTTGCTTGAAGTCAGCTTTGAACAAATCCCTTAATAGTGCACTATCAGTGATTTGCTAAATTGCTAAATCACGAAAATGAAAAATCACAAAAATCATATTTTGGATGGCATGTAACAAGTTTCAGTTACCCGTAACATACCTGCAACATGGAAGGCCAGAAGCCGCTATAAGTACACAATCGTATATTTTTAAGTCATTGTGTCCGAACGGACACTTTTCTACAACAACCTATTTGCAAATGGAGAGTCCATATCTTGAAAGCTTTGAACACTGCTCTTTTCTTCGGTCCTTTTTCTCCTTTTTCTGTCATTTCTTTAGTGTAAAAGTAACTTATTAGGATTATACAGATATATCCTTCAATCACTTTTAAGCTATTTTTCGGCAAAGTTAAAATACTTTGGTCTCACTCCTGATGAATTTTCCCTGCATAGTGGTCTAAATTCAAGACTGGGAGTTTGTTTGCATTTCTAAGAGATAAACCAAGATAGACTGGGTTTTGTTAATAAATCTGCTTGCCACTTGAGACTACTTTCAAGTTGGAGTTGTCAAGTGTGTTCTTACTTTGATGTCAGGAAATCCAGTATATTTTTACCCACTCGAGAACATAGCTTCAATGACACCCCTTAAGAGCAACAAAGGTCTAAACCTAATGCCACTGGCTTGCAGCCTACCACCCCATTCTTACAGCTAATCTAAAGTGTGTTTTTGAGTCATTCCAGACAATGCACAGTTTTTGGGAAATTTTCGCCTCAAATGGGGTCATATGTCAATAAAATCCTAGAATCCTATTCTTAAACACTACAAACCCGACCTTAACACTCAGTTTTAGCGCACACGAAAAACGCGAGTACTTCGGGGAATATTTTGCCATGATATGAAATGTCTGTGGTTTCGTAAACTTTGCGTAAATACTTTTTAATCCCTAACTTACTTGACTGTGTTTTAGTACAGTTACAGTAATATGCACATTTCCATGAATCATGATTGAATTCAAACACACCTGACTAGAATCATTCCAATGGTCCCAATCACTCAATGGGTTACACCTGACCGACCCTCTTCATTGTACCCCTAATTAAATGTTGGGGTAATTTTTGGTAAAAAAAGATGAAATTTCCATGTTTTTATCTCCTCAGACTAATAGATTTAATGCACTATAGCATCACACATGTGCTTAGCCAGGATCCCCTCACCCCTTGGTCTGATAGTGTGGATGCTCCAAATCACATATGTCGATAATAAATCCGAGGGCGTAATGCCCCTGACGGGCTCCCCAGGGACTAGCAACCCCAGCGGGGGCCCAGGGGGAGAAGCCCCTAGAACTAATAGCATGTTTTTTTGCAATTTGAGCCTTAATTTCAGTGTACCCCTATCTTTTCCTTCTTTCCTTTTTTTCTATACCTCTAGGGGTGTGTGCTCCTGGCATCACCCCTCACCCTCCTCCCCAGTTATTACCTTTCATGAATTTTGATTTTAAAATCATTGATGTTGCCTTTGGAAACAGAATTAAATGAGCAATTAGCCTTTATTTGTTTAGGAGTAGACAAATGTGATAACCTTTACCTGTAATTTTTGGCCTTCAATTCGCAATTTCGACCTCAGGATCATGTTGATCTTGAGATGAAGGTAGGAGAAAATACACCAAAAATGTTTTTTTTACATGTAAAAATAAAAGACATTTTTTTTTTTTTTTTTTTATTTCCGGGTCTCTCCAAATCAATTAATACGTCAACTGCAAAATTCAAGCAATTTGAAATTTACTGTGGACTTGTATGTTTTAATGGGAGATCACTTTTTTTTATAAAGTGGTCCAATTCAAGAAGCCACAAAACCAACAAAAGAAGCTGCTATACTCTAATTTCTTGATAACAGAACAAAATGTTGAGTAAATATAATTTTCCAACCCAGCTCATGTGATCCACAAGATCAAATTCAAAGCAAAATAGGTAAAGGTGTTATCCAAATGGAAGTTAATTTGATTATTCTCTTTCCTACATGTAAAAACTAATGGCATACTTAGATTTTCCATTCCCGTTACCCTTCCAGGACCCAATATCAAGAGATTGAGCAGTAGTCCCCCAAGATATTATCTTTCAAAATCATATCATCCGACTGCCCATTTTGGGATCAAATTGATAGAGGAGGACCACTTGGATATATAAAAGAAACTACCATATTAACAAGGTGTGCCCAACTGTGTGGGAAGAAACAGGAAACAAGAAAGACTGCTCGCCAACTTGTGTGGGAGGACAGGAAAACAAGACATGGTGCCAACTTGTGTTTGGGAATAACGGACACAAGACATGTGCGCCAACCTTGTGTTGGAAGAACAGTAAACAGCCCCGGTAACAAGACAGGACGGTCAACCCTTGTGGGAAGAACAGGAAACAATGACCAGGACGTCAACCCTTTTGTGGTAAGAAACAGGAAACAAGACTGGCGCCAACTTGTGTGGTAAGAACAGGAAACAAAACAGGGCACCAACCTGTGTGGGAAAACAGGAACAAGACAGGGCGCCAACATTGTGTGGGAAGAACAGGAACAAGACGTCGCCAACCTTGGTGTGGGAAAACGGAACAAAGACATGGCACCAACCTTGTGTTGGAAGAACAGGAACAAGGCAGGGCGCCACCAACCTTGTGTGGGAAGACCAGGAAACAAACGGTCGCCTAAAGCCTTGTGTGGAAGAACGGGGAAACAAAAAAAACAAGACAATGCCGCCAGCACTTGTGTTTGAAGAACAGGAAACAATACAGGCCTCCAGCCGTGTGTTGGGAGAAACAGGGAACAATACAGGAGTACGCCAGCCTTTTGTTAAGACTGAAAAAAGACAGGGCGCCAGCCTTGTGTGGGAAGAACAGGAAACAAACCATGGCGGCCAACCTTGTGTGGAATAACAGGAAACCAAGACGGGCGCCAACCTTTGGTGGTAAAAACGGGAACAAGACGCAAACAAACCTTGTGTGGGAAGTAACAGGAAACAGAACAGGCTCCAGCCTTGTGTGGGAAAGAACAGGAACAGCCAGGGCGCCATCCGTGTGTTGGAATAACAGGGAACAACCGGCACCAGCCTTGTGGGAGAACATGAAAAAACAAGACAGGACTCAACCTTGTTGTTGTAAGAAACATGAAACAGAACGGGTTCCAACCTTGTGTGGGAAAACAGGAAACAATAAAGGTCACCAACCCTGTGTGTGGGAAAAACGAACAACAGGCGCCAACCTTGTGTGGGAACGAGGGGACGAAGAGGATGGGACTATGAAGGAATGCGGGGGGTTTAGGGGTTAGGGGGATGGGAGGGTAGTGGGGCTCCTTCCCCGCCTCCCTCGCAACCTTGTGTGAGAAGAAACAGGAAACAAGACAGGCGCCAACCTTGTGTGGGGATAACAGGGAAACAAGCAGGGCTCGAACCTTGTGTTGTGAATAACAGAACAACAGGGTAGGCGGTTACCCAACCTTGTGTGGTAAGAACAGGAAACAATTAAAGACAGGGGGCACCAACATTGGTGGGAATAACAGGAAACATAAAGGGCGCCAGCCGTGTTTGGGAAAGAACATGAATAACAAACAGGGAGCCACCTTGTGTGGGAAGAACATGAAACAAGACAGGGCGCCAACCTTTTGTGGGAAGAACAGGACACAAGACAAGTCATCACAACCTGTTTTGGAAGAAGCATGAAACAAGACAGTCGCCACCCTTGTGTGGGAAGAACATGAAACAAGACAGGGCGCCACCCTTGTGTGGAAAACGGACACAATACGGCGCCAGCCTTTTGTGGAACGAAACCGGAAACAGACAGGATTGGCGCCAACCTTTGTGTTGAACGAACAGGAACAATCCATTAGGGCGCCATACCTTGTTTTGGAAGAACAGAAACAGACAGGGCAACCAACCTTTGTGTGGGAAGAACAGTAACAGACCAGGGCGCCAACCTTGTGTTGTAAGAACAGGAAACAGACAGGCAACCAACCCTGTGTGGGAAGAACAGGAAACAAGGCAGGCGGCCAGCCTTGTGTGGGAAGAACAGGAAACGACTGGGGCAACCAACCTTGTGTGGAAATAACAGGAACCAAGGCAGGTGGGGGCGCAACCTTTTTGTGGAAAGAACAGGAAACAAGAACAGGAGGGGCGCCGACCTTTTTTTTGGGAGAAAACAGGAAACAAACGGGCACGCACCTTGTGTGTTTGAAGAACAGAAACCAGACAGGTGCGCCAAGACCTTGTTTGGGAAGATCATGAACAAGACATGGGCACAACCTTGTTTGGTAAGAACAGGAATCAAGACAGGGGCGGGGCAAAGGCCAAAGGAAGGACAGACGGACAGCAAAAGGTGTCGCTTTCATGATAAAGAGCACATTTACAGCAACAACACAAATGTAGTAACTGCACTGAATTGCTCAGGTTTGTAAACCCCTTTATATTTTTGTTTGTTGCATATTGAAACCTGCCCATTTTAGACCCTTAGGGTGGGTACACATCTCTAATTTTTTAACAATTTACAGCTTGTTTAGTAAAATATCATGATTTTTCATTTCAGCGCTTTTTACAGAATTCAGTATTTTAATTTTATCGCAGGCGAACTCTGAACATTTTTAATTCATACGGAAACCTTTTATCCGTCCTTTAATTTTAAGAGCTTTTATTTCCTCAATTTTAGTTTGAGGACTAGCTCTTTTCAAAATATTTGGTAAAAGAGCTAATTTTCCGCCATTTTTGAAGGACTTTTTTGCTGCGACTCACCACGTTTTGATGATTTTTATAGTTTGTATACATATTTTATGCCCACCCCCAAGACCTTTTAATATAATGCCAAACCCCGCTATTTTCAACAGATTTGTGCCCAGTGTTAGTTCTCCAAAGAATCATATGTTTTTACTTGTGCTCCCCTTTGATTCATTAATGGCAAGCTTGTTTGCCTTTCTTGGCCCTTCCCTTTATCTCTGGCCCCGGGGGGGGGGGGGGACTGCATTGGAAGGGTAAGTTATGTGTGGCCTTAGAGACCCCCAATTGCCCGTCTCCATCAGTTCCCAAGACCCCCCGTTGAAGCATAAATTCAGTCTTAAGGTCCCCTTTCATAACATTTTACCTCAGAAGCTAGATTTGTTCCAAATTTTTTCAGCTCCCAAGCTTGCAAATTTCTCAATTTCAGTTCCCAAGCCCTTCTACTAACTTTTGGCGACAAAATCTTTCACAAGCCCCCCAAGTTCGGAAATCTCGGGCCGCCATCCCCTTACCGTCCTTCCCTCCTCCCCCCCTTCCCGGTAACTCTGCCCCATCCTGTCTTGTGCCCCTTTTTCTCTCGTCTCTTTTCTCTTCCCGTTCTCCCCACACAAGGCTAATGGCACACCTTGCTCCTGGCCCTGTCTAAAATCTTTTCTCCACACCAAAGCGCTTAAATTTGGTTGTTCACGGCCTTCTAGTACCTGGTACCATAGATTGGTACCCTGGCTCAGTACTTGAAGCCCTGACGCCATATTGTTAATCCCAAAGTAGCCCAAAATTAGTGGCTAAGCATTCGCGATAATTTTAACATAACCTACCTAGTAAAACACTCCATCTACTTATGTTTTTTCCCCTGTATTCCGCCAGTTCATCGCCAGGGATACACGGGTGGGCATATCCTCCCCCATAAATTTTTTTTCTTTTTTCTCCCTCACCACCATAATTCCCCCACCCCCAAAGTTTTTCCCCCTGGCCAGACCAATAAAATGACGAATTTATAAAGGCCAAAAATCAGCGATCTGGAGCCAAAATCACAAAATCGTGCAAAATCACGATTTGTTAGCGCCAAAATTGGTTTAAAATTCAAAATTTTTGCTGTATTTCCCCCTCCCTCGAGAATTTTCCACAATCACTTTTGGCTCACCCAAAAAATAAAAAATCCACTTTGCCCCCCCCAAAAGTCCGACTCATCCTCTAACGGACGCCTCCATTTGTTTTTCCGTCGATTTTATAGCTCATCATCTAACTCTCTAACTTCTGTTGCTTTTTTTTTAAAGGTACCTTTCTTTCAACTTTTGCCAAGCAATATTTTTCGTCGTCGTCGAAAGAACCCAGCACTTTTTGCTTTGCGGTATAATTGGCTTATATGATCACCAATTTCAATTTTTGGTTTTCTTTCTATTCCCAAAGTTAGGTTTGACATGATCACTTTTTTCCAGAGGTTTTCCCATTCATCAGCTAGGTTGAACTGGATGAATTTTTCTTTGTGGGTGATATGCATGCAAGCATATCATGTTGCAACATTGAATCGCAACTGCAGCCAACAACCCCCACTTGCAGATGTATTCTATTCATCCTGGAAGGCTTTCAGCATCCTTCGCTGATGTATGTTGTGTTATAAGTTCACAATCAATCTGCCAGTAAGTCTTACTGATAATGTTCCTCCTTTCGGGAGATCGTTTAGAGATACAGGATTAAGATCAAGTGCCATAACACGCGTGTCCCTTGTGGGCACACCCGAGTATCACATGAATTGAATGAATGAGCAAGGAAATGCTTGTCCGAACAACTGTTTTGTGATTGTTATGGTTTAAATTCTAATCCACGTTGAAGGTAGCCAGTGATTCCCTGGCTTTGAAGTTTCGTAGAGGCGCGCGCTGGTGGGGTACATTTCAACAACTTTGGCTGAAATACCCTGATCCCCCGAACATCAGCCTGACCCCCTTTCATCAAAATTTTTAGCGATATATCCACATAACGGCGAGTTGAGTTTCACATGACTGTCTGTTAGTCCTACAACAAAATCAGATATAATCCTTAACCTTAAGTGGGGGTTTAATTCTTTTTCTCCAACGTGTTTTGAATAAAAAATAGCCCTTGAAACATAATTTTAATATTCGCTGGTGCGTGTAATTGACGTCTAAAATTGGGAATTTCTTGGCTGCCCCCTCTGAATTTTTGTTCATTTAATCGTGATAACGCCCCCTTTGACAATATTACATAATTTTGATATAAGAGTACAAATTTCTTATTCGGGATACTTCAAAGGCGGCAATTTTTTTCGATTTGCCATACGAACGAGGTTATTTGAAGGCCATCTTTGTATTCTCTTGGCTCTTTCTTACTTCTCTTCTGTGTCACACCCATGTATTTTTTGTTATGTGTGGTGTTTTAGCCGAATAAGTACCCTGTATTAACGAAAATACTGAAATACTGCATTTCTTTGAATCAATAAAAAACGGAATATAGATCACAAATCTGCAGGTAATGCGTGATTTTGTTTTTTTAAAAAAATCAAATTAGTGTAATAACTGTAGGCTGTCATTATAGAGCGCTGTGGTGAAAACTTTCAGTTTAAATGCAGTAGCTATAACACCATATATTTTCCAAAAAGTTGGAGTAAATAGCAAATTATATACATAGTGGGCAGTGGGGTTCTACAGGACCCCCACCCTTTTTATTTGACCCCACCCTTTTTACCAGGCAACCCTTTAACTGAAAAAATTTCGGGACCCACCCTATTTTTATCATCGCAACTGACAATATTTGTGATTACCGTACATAAAACTGTCCATCACAGATTTGCACATTTGTACTTTATAAGAAAATTGACAATTAATGTATCATATTAATATTAATATTTTAAGTGTTGGTCCATATCCAAATTAGCACAGTAAGTTACACGTAATGAACCATATTAGACAGTGGGGTTTTGACCCCCCCCTTTTAAATTTTTAACCCCCACCCTTTTTAACAGATGCACCCTTTATACTGAAACTTTGTACCCCCGCCCCCACCCTTTAACTGAATTTCAGGATTCCAGGACCGGCCACCCTTTTAAAAAGGGGAGTGGACGTGCCCCAGTGTTATCACTTTTAAAGTAAAGCTCTTGCGAGTAGAAAGCCATGGTACACCTTTTTCCTTGCCATGATTCAACATACTAATAACCGTTTTTGGAGTTATAGAAAGAAGTTAAAGTTTGCAATTTTTTTTTTTCATTTTCGCCGTTGCCATTTAGTTGGCTGATTTTGGTAGGCCCTGCACACGCTTGATTTTTGAATTTTCTTGTCTTGTTTGCTGGGCCGTGTCGGATTGCTCCGGGTCAAATAATTCCATTATTTTGTAATTACATTCAATTATTTGTAAATAACTAGAATTTCCATTAATTTTTTCCCCTCTCTTCATAATCCATATTGTGAAGTAGATAGTCAGAATTTCCATTCACCAAATCGGACTTTGGACAAAAGCATGAAACTGGCAACAACCTTCCTTGGGGTATTCAGCAATTTCAGAAGGGGTGCCCAAAAATTCGCCCACAATAATGAAACGTCATAGGCCACGCCCCCTTTTTAATACCTATTCATTAATGTTAAAATAATTTACTTCAATAATCATATCAATTTTGGTATCACATTAAAGTCTTGGGACATGGTAAAGAGGGCTAAATGAAAATCATAATATTTGAATATTTTGCAAGTAGATTCCATTTTGGGGTCCTTACAGGTCAATACGATACCATTGCCATTTACTTGTGATGATACACCTTGTAAGGTCTTGCTAATCAAAGTGTCAAAATCAAACATTTGAATATCTCATTGGTCACTCCAATGGGTTATGTTGAGAAGATTTGCATTTGAGAATCACCACACTTAACTTTTAACTGCAATAATAATGTCCGTACCACACGCCCCTTGTATTATTAGTACGACGCAATCAGTAATCGTAACTTTAGGTTTCATGTAAACAATTAATATTCACTTGGCTATTATTTCCAGGTTATTGATAGGCCATTCACCTTTGGAAACATAATGACTTATAACTAATTCCAACATAAACTCATTTCTCCCGAATTGGCATTGGGAAAACATTTCAAGAACAACATATCAAGTAGTAGAATATGTAGGGGAAGGTTTATACGGGTCAAATATTGAAAGGAACAGTGTCAAAATATTGAAAGGTTCAAATGGTGCCTGAAAATAGTTTCAAATTCGACATCATCGCTTTCAGGATCAAAAGGTATAATTCCCCTATCTGTAGTAATTACTTTAACTGTTATGAATGAGGAAATGGTCCATGGATCACAATGGGGTAAATTTTTAGATCATCACCCGTTTGTTATAAAACAAAATGTCAAATTGTTCGTCTCTGGTAAGAATGCCCAAAATTACTGGTTCCCCATATAATGATATTTTGTTGCATACATTAGAATGCAAAGGTGAGCTGGGGGCTATGTGGGTCACTAACCTAATCACTCTAATTTTCTATATTGAACTGGTCACACAAAGAATCTTTAATCTTTATACACTTTAGTATCTAGTGTGACCACTGAAAACCAAATTGTAAAACAGTTTGGGAGCAATTGGACAAAATTTACTCCGGGTGACCTTGAACGGTTATTGCTCTATGAAGAGACATGAGATTTTCCAGAAATAAGCGCCCCCGTTTTTCTCGAACCTAATTTTTTTTACATATTTTGAATCATTACCATTTATTATAGACTCACACCTGAAATTGAAAATCCGAATCACTCCTCTTTTTATTTAATAAGATGATGATTAGTAGTTTCTGATCGTGCAACGACAGAAAGTCAAAAGCATGGTTTTCTATGGGTACATTACGATATCAAGTAGGCAATTTCAAAACAAGTTTTGCGGTTTTCTTTGCATCTGTTTGTCCAATTAAAAACCTTCAACGTCTCGGGCTATGTTGGTCTACACCTGATCCAGTGAAATTTTGAGTAAGAAAATTTCCTCTCCAAAAAAATCTCTTCATTTTATCTAGCAGCATTTCATGGGTTCCCATGCACCCTCCCTTAAAACTCATTAAACATTATTTTTAGGATTTCTACGACATCTTCGAAAGTAATTTGCTGGTTACCAAATCAAATATTGTCCCACGGTCCGTTTGGCGGCCATCTAGATCTAAAGCGATCAGTCATATAAAGTGTTCGATTTAGTTACCGAAAGTTCCTCAAATGAATTCGTCCTCTCATAAAATGAGTCGGGAAGGGAATATGTACTTTGGGCATATTTTGATTTTTAGTTACCGATATATATGGGTTGAAAAGTGAGAAAGGGTCATTGGAACCTTTTTGATTGGTCAATTGTACATGGGGCACTTTCAATGCCTGGATCTTTTCAAATTGGGTGTTAAAATTGTTGGTAGAGCACGAGCAAATCGCAAAAAGTATAGTATAAGCATGAATACAAATGCGTTTGGTACAAATGAGGATGTGTCCATGAGTTTCTATAAGTTCACCCAGATTTGGGTAAGATTTCTGGAAGGGACCTTGTAACAATTGATGCCAAATACCCTTCGTCTGATCTGAACCCTTTATTTCGAGCGGACTGCTACAGAAGTACCCAACACACTAGTTCATAGAATAAAATAAGAATACGCCATAACCGCCATAAACATGGAATACTTGAAGCACAATGCATTTCTTTTTCCTGATGTTTCAAAACGTAAGAAAAGTCACATCCGGGAACTCTGCACATAATAATGAAATCTTAAAAAGAAAAGACACACTTAAAACAAACACAAACATGAAATAGCAAATTTTGGAGTTTCCTTGGTGACTGTCACCAGCATAGCATGAACACACTGCTATGGCCGCCACATAAATGGCTCTTTGCTGTGGAACGTGATTGGCAACATTCTTGATGGATCCTGTTGGACAACAAGTCTTTAAGAGCCGATCACAATACTTTTTGTATGGCTCCCTTTTTTCTAGATTTGGGAGACTGGTAGATGAGGTAACGTTGTTTCAGGCGTTATAAACTATTTCACCCCAGACCGGTGTGGGTGGGCTACAACCCAGCCTTAATTGTCCATTCGAAATCATGAAATACATGAGTATTGCTTGAGGATGTAATTGTTCCGACTTTCAGTGGCCTAAAGGGATATCTTTGAACAAGACTAAAGAAATGATGCAAAGATCCAACCTTCCAATACTGTTGATATCATATATGCTTGATGTAATATTGGACGTGCCTTGCGATCACCAAGACTTTTCGGGTATAACACAGCAGTGCTTGGAACACGAGCAAAGCAACCCGTTCTTTGCCAGGAACCCGTATGATTTTCAATTCCAGGCAACCGAAATTGTTCCTGAAAATGTCAGAGGGGATTTTGAGACATCTGGGTTATTAAAAAGACTATAGAATTTCTCCTCCACATGTACATCAAATTATCCCGCGTGACACATTGAAGCTATATATACCGTGCTACCTGAAATTCAGGTAACAAGAACCTGCTGAAAGTATGGCTTGCATGAAATAAACTCTATTGTTAGTGGAACTGCAAGTGGCTCGCCACTGCCACAGGAATTTTTTTGCCTGGACTCGTGTTCATTTTCATGGAAATGTATCCAGTAACTGGGGACCCAGAACTTTTATTATTTCAGGATTTTGAATTTTGAACATTATGTATTTGAAGTAGACTCGGACAGAATGTATTTACCTGAAATTCAATTCCCTCTACATGCCTTTTTTTGCTCATGACAAGCATAATAACACCCCCTCCCCTTGCGACCTTACACACAAAAGTGTCTTTTTGTGTTACTCTGGTTGTAGTAACAGTCCCTTTTGCAAACTTTATTAGTTTCCTTAACAAAATAGGTCACTCGGGCAATTAAGCTGAAGAAAAAAAATAAATATAAAAATCAAGCTTTCATCCTAAGGGTTAAATTTCCCAAAGATAACCGTGTTGACGTACGTTGCAGAAATATTTCCTTTGTTATACATTCTCTCGACGAAATGCTATCATTTCTTAGAAAGTAATCGAATCACAGCATTCTTAAAAAAGAAAAGAAAAAGACAACGTTTTAAAGCAAAGAAGTTATAAACCAACTATCACTTTGCAATCTCTCTTTTAAATACATCAAAAAGTAGTACGAAGTGCTTTGATAGTGCCCAACTTTTTGGGAATATCCTGCCGCAGCATGTCACTTTTTGTATATCCAACAAATCTCATTTTTGTGAACTATGAATAACCTATCTGTTCTGAAACTACAATAGTATTGACCTTTGTATGAAACAAAAATCAAGTTATATTGGATGATTTTTATTTTTTTTACAATGTCTAAATTTGTTTTGACATAATACATGAACTGCCTTTTTAATTGTATGCATGCATGTGAATGGGAATTTTGATACCACTTTTGTGAAATTTTATTCAAATGACTCCAAAGGTACCTTTAATGAACCATAATACCCCAAATTCTAGATCCCCTTAAAAAGTATCTTTAAGACATTCTTTATGTTCCAGCTTTTAATTGATATCCACACATTATAGGTTTTCTGAGGATTTCCCATTTTGACATAATTCACAATCTGCAAAAAAACTGGGCGGGGCATATGACGTCATTAATGAGGCCCGATTTTTGGGCACCTTCTAAGTTTGGCTTTGTACCACCCCAAGTAATGTTTGTGCCAAGTTTCAAGCTTTTGTCCAGAAGTGCCCGATCTTTTAATGGTTATCTACACCTATATGGGACTCAATCAATCAGTGACAGTCACTGTGGGGCTGGCCCAACTATCAGGCTCAATTTACAGTACATTGGGCAGATGTAATCCTCATAGTTTCCTACAATTTCCTTATTTTTTTCTGAAAACGTCTACATACGCGCGCTAGAGTTGCTGCGTGTACCTCGAGAACTATTTATTTCCTTACCGTTTTCATGGTTCTTCTGGCGTGAATGCTGGCGTAGTCTTGACTCAGAGAAAGGAATAGCCGCTGAGCTATACCGACTTTAAGTCAGGGGAATAGTTATCCTTTCATTATTAATAATTAATATCCCAAAATCAGTTGAATTATAGTTTCTCATGTGGCATCACTCACTGCCAAAATGGATAAATAACCGATTCTGGTATAGAAATTTTTAAAACTACTTAGTTCTCCAGGCCGACAAGGATGAATATTTATATTCATATTCTGGTATAGGCTTAATATTCATATTCGGGTATATGTTTTTAACGCCCACACTTTTGGTGATAAAGAGGCCTATAGCTAAGTGTGAATTGGTACTCAAATGAGTCACTGGTTTCATTAAATTAAAAAAAGAACCAAAAAAACAGTAATCATTGGTTGATTGGGGGCGGACTTATTTCACCATACAGATCACCAACTCTTGACAGATATTCCAAGAAAGATTATCAATATCACAATTCCAGCTACAAATGTTCCAAGACCATATCACCCACAATTATTTTGAAAATTGCATTTTATAAGCCACCACAACTACGTTACTGCATAATAAATGTTCCATAACCCACCCCCTTGTATTATTAGTATGACCAAGTAATCGTACCTTGAGGTTCATGTAACAATTAATATTCACTTGGCTTTATTTCCATGTATTGAATAGGCAGTCACATAGTAAAACAATAATGACTTATAACTAATTGCCACAACATAATCTATTTCTCCCAGAATTGCATTGGGAAAACTTTCAGAACAACATATCAAACGTGTAGAAGTATGGTCTGGGGGAAGTTTCCTACAGGGTCAAATATTGAAAGGGTCGAAATGTGCCGAAAGGTATTTTCATCGCCTTATCGAGGTCAAAAAGGGATAGATTCCCTACTGGAAGTAGTACTTTAACTGTTATGAGGAAATAGGTCCATGGTCACAATTGGGGTAAAATTTTTAGATTCACCCGTTTGTTATAAAAAAAATGTCAAATTGTTCGTCACTGTACAGGGCCCAAAATTTACTGTTTCAAAACCATATATGATATTTTGTTGCAAATTCTAATGCAAATGTACTGGGGGCTATGTGAGTGTCACTTACTATAACTCTAATTCTATATGAACTGTCAACAAAGGAATCTTTATAACATTTAGTATCTAGTGTGACCAATGAACAAATTTTTAAAACCAGTTTTGGAGCAAATTGGACAATTTTAACTTCCGGGTGCCTTGACACCACTGTTATGTGCCTATTATAGACCAGTAGATTCCAGAAAAGCGCCCCATTTTTTCTCGAACCTAAGTTTTTTACATATTTGAATGCTTACACAATTATTATAATCCACTGAAGTGAATAGCCGAATACGGCCGTCTTTATGTACTAAGAGGATGATGTATAGTTTCTGCGTGCCGACCGAAAGTCAAGCATGGTTTCTTCTATGGGGAACCATTACGATAGCAGGCAATTCAAAATAAGTTTGCGGTTTTCTTTGCATCTTTTTTTGTCCAATAACCTTCCAAACGTTCTCGTTAGGTGGTCTACAACTGATCAGGAATTTGAGAGAAAGTCAATCCCAAAAAAATCTCCTGTCATTTATCGTCTAGCAGATTTCATGGGTTCCCAGGCACCCCCTTAAAACTAATTTAAACATGATTTTAGGATTTCTACGCATCTTCCTAAAGAATTTTGATGTTACCAAAAATAAATATTGTCCCACGGGTCCGTTTGGCGGCCATCTTAGATCTAAATAGATCAGTCATAAAATGGTTCGTTTATTTGAAAGTTACCTTCAATGATTCGTCTCATCATAATAGTCGGGAAAATGTACTTTGGGCATATTTGTGATGTTTAGTTACTCGAGATCTGGGGAAAATGTGATAAAGGTCCTTGAACATTTTGATTGGTCATTGTACGGGGGCCAAACTTTCAAAAGGCATGGATCTTAGCAAATTGGTGTAAAATTGTTGGTATGAGCACGAGCAAATCCAAAAAAGTATATTAATAGCATGAATACAATGACGTTGGGTAATGAGGATGGTGGTCCAGGAGTTCTAGTAAGGGTACCCAGATTTTGGTAATAATTTCTTTCTTTCTGGCAGGGACCGTTGTAACAATTGAGGCCAATACCATCTGATCTGACACTTTATCGACTGCTACCGAGTACCCACCACAATAGTTAGAATACCGCCATTAAAACGGAGGAATACTGAAGCCACATGCCATTTCTTTCTCTATGTTCAAAACTGATAAAATCACAACATCCAGGAACTCTTCACATAATGAATTTGAAATCCCTTAAAGAAAAAGACAAAACTAACAAAACAAAACACTGAAGAGCAAGTTTGAGAGTTCCCTTGGTGACTGTCAACAGCAGTACAGAAAACACTGCCTGGCCTCCACATATACATGGCTCGTGCGTGGAACATATTGGCAACCTTCTTGATGGACTTGTGGGAACAACAACTCGTAAGAAGCCGCTCACAATACTTTTGATGGATCCCTGGTCTAGCTTTGCAGAGACTGTAGATGATGTAACTAACTCTTTGTTAAGGCGGTCTAAATCTTTCAACCACAGACCGCGGTGTGGTGCTACATACACCTTAATTGTCATTCGGAAATACAATTGAAACTACAAGAGTATTGGGCTTTTGATGAATGTAATTTACAGACTTTCAGTGCATAAGGGATATCTTTAAAACAGACTAAAAGATGATGACAAAGAGACCCAACCTTCAATAACTGTGTATTCATATTCTTGATGTGATATTGACGTACACTTGCTAATCACCAAGACTTTCTGTTAATACCAGAGTGCTTGGACGCACTAGCACCGCTGGTTCGTTGCCAGGAACCGTATGGATTTCAATTCCATGCACCGAAATTTGTTTCCTGAAAATGTCAGAGGGGATTGTGAGACATTCTGGTTATTAAAAAGACTATGATAAATTTCTCCCGACATGTACATCAAATTAACCCGCTGACAACATCTGAAAGCTATAGTAGACCTTGTCTACCTGAATGGTCGGTAAGGCGAGAACTGCTGAAGTAGGCTGCAGGAATTACCCTCTATTTGTTTAGGTGAACTGCAAGTGGCTCGCCACTCGCCACAGATTTTTGCTCTGGACTTCGTGTGCATTGTCATGGGAAAATGTATCCAGTGACTTGGGGCCCAGACTGTTTAATTATCCTGATTTTGAATTTTTATACAATTACTTGAGTAGAGACTCTAACCGAAGTATTATACCTTAAAAATTTATGCCAATCACATTCTTGGTTGCATGCCAAGTCAATAAAAATACACCGCCCCTCCCCTTTCGGCCGTCTCCCACAAAAGTGTACTGTTTGTGTTTACTCATGTTTTAGTAACATCCCTTTTGGCAAAACTTTATTAGTGTTCCCCTTAACAAATATGTTCACATCGGGCAATTAAGCGAAGAAAAAATAATATAAAATCAAAGCGGTCCTCCTTAGGTGAATTTCCCAAAGATAACCGTTGTGGACGTCCGTTTGCAAATATTCCTTTGTACATATTCTCGACAAATGCTATCATTTCTTAGTATGAACACAGATTCCTTCTAAAGCAAAGTTTAAAGCCAAGAATTTACTTACCCCACTTTTCAAATTTCCATCTCTCTTTAAATGACAGCCAAAAGTAGTACGAGGGTGCTTGATAGTGCCATTTTGGGAATATACGGCCGCAGCATGTCACTTTTTTGTAATCTCCCCAAAACAATTATTGTGAAATTGAATAACCTATCTGTTCATGACACTACATAGTATTTACCTTTTGATAGGAAAACAAAAATCAAGTATTTTAAAAAATAAAACTTTTTATTTTTTTACAATGGCGAAATTTGTTTGACATAAGACAGACTGGCCTTTATTGGTATGCATTCCTGGGGGGGGGGGGGGGTTTTTGCATGGAATTTGATACCAAATTTGTTGACTTGATATCAAATGACCTCCAATGACTTAATGACCTATAATGACCCCAAATGCTAGGATACCCCATAAAGTATGTTTAAATGACATCTTTATGTTCAGGCTTTAATTTGATACAACACATGATAGGTTTCTGAGGAATTCCCATTTTGACATAATTAGCAATATGCAAAAAGAGGGGCGGGGCATATGAGGACTCCTTAATGATGTCCGATTTTTGGGCACCCCCTTCCTAAGTTGGCTTTGTACACCCCAAGGATGTCCTGTCCAAGTTCCATGCTTTGTCCAGATTGCAACGATTTTTATGGTTTATCTACTACCCTTATGGGGCACTCAAATCAATCAGTGACAGGTCCACTTGTGGCTGCCCTACTATCAGGCTCATTTCACAGTAGATTGCGGATGTATACTATAGTTTTTGCCGTCCACAATTCCCTTTTCTGAAAAAAGCGTCTACATACGCGCGCGAGGAGTTGCTGCGTGTAACGCGCATATATGTATTTCCTTTACCGTTGTCATGGTCTGTCTGGTGGGAATGCTGATGTCGTAGTCGACTCAGAGAAAAGGAATAGCCGCTGGGAGCTATAACCAGACTTTGAAGTCAGGTTAATGTTTATCTGTCAGTTATTATATTATAATCCCAAAATCAATTTGAATTATTTTTCTCAGGTTGCAGCACTCACTGCAAAAATGGATAAAATAACATATTCTGTTATAGAAATTTTAAACTACTTACTTTTTCTCCATGCAGACAAGGATGAATATTTTATATCATATTCTGGATGGGGCTTAATATTCATATTCTGGGTATAGGGTTAACTGCCCACACTTGGTGATAAAATAGGGCCTATTCTAGTGTGAATTGTACCTCAATTGATTCAAAATGGTTTTCATTAAGATAAAAAAACGTATCAGTTTATTCACCATAAAGATCACCAACTCTTTGACAGATATTCAAGAAGAGCTATCAATATCACAATTCCAGCTTACAGTTCCAGACCATATGTACACCAAATTTTTGAAAAGTGCTTGTTTTTGTAGCTTTTTGTCCGGTGATCCCACAGAAATAACTTGTCTCACAATGGTATAATTACCCTCTGTATCAACCGGTTTTGGTCTCAATCATCATTATTGGTGGGATTATTAGTGCAAACTGAGGAAACATTTTTTGGGGGAGAGGGGGGTAGAGGTATGTGGAAATCATGATTTATTAGGTGGGGGGACAGGACACAAAAAAAAAAAAGTAACAGATTGTAAGATGAATGATTTGGCCAGTGGTATACAGATATTGTGTGGTATTTTTTTTTGTCCCCCCCCCCCCCCCCCCCCCCCCCCCCCCGAGATGGTAGGAAGGAGAGGGACTTGGGTAGGTGGGTGGGGATGGGGGATGTGGGGATGGCTAAAAAAAATCGGCCCCTGCCAGTCTCTGCAATTTCTTTCAGAATAGATGTCCTTTTGATGCATTTAAGTCTTTATTAGAAACGTATGAGAAATTAGACCGGAAGTGTTGCCTTTTTCTTCTATGCCAATTGGTGAAACATGTTGTTAAATGTCCAATTGAAAGTCACTAATGAATTACAAAAGTAAGGCATCATAATATGATTACCTTGTCTTAAATTTTAAAATCTCCAACAAGAAACTAAAAATCAGTGTGCAGCAGGGCCTACACATTTCTTTATGAGTTGTATTGTTGCATTTTTTCTTTCTTTTCCTCTTCTGAGTAATGTTGAATGCTATCATTTTAAGCTCTGATGAGAGGAAGCTAGCGGTATTAATTTCTAATTTCATCTCCATACTCCATAACTGTTTTTGGAGTTCTTGTTTTCTGATTGTACATTTTGGTGATTTTTGCATGCCCCTTATTTTCATAATTTAACAAACGAACATTCTTAAAAATATGCACTGCCACTATGAAGCCTGTTCATAGCAATAGAAGAGTAAGATAGAGAAAAAGATATTAATCTAAAAAGAAAAGCACAAAAACACACAAATAAGTGAATAAAGCCACTTGCAACCCGTCCCCCAAGTGGACATTCTACTCAAGAAAATTTAAATACAATCAAATTAGAAACCTCCACATCCACATTGCCAAATTACATATATTTAAACATTAATTCTCAATCACCATTGGTATTAAAAAAAATTCTACTGTTAATTTAATAATTAAATTTCATATATTTTTTATTTCCCCATGATTCCACCCCCATCCCTGGTATCCCCCCCATCCCTGGTATCCCCACCCCCATCACTGGTACCCCATCACTATCCCCTCTGTGGCATCTCTCACTTCACCACCCCTTTGACCCTTCCCTTCATCTTCTAAAATGGTTCTATACTAGAAATTCATTAACATTATAATGGCTTCATTTATATAAATTGATTTTCTCGACTGTGCAATGCAATTTGGTTTATTTCCAACCACCTCTACATTGAAAAAAAAAACACCCATACAACTACCAGTCTATTGGGCTATCCCTCACTATGCTGCGATGACTTTGGTAAATATTAAGTAATTGTCAAATAGGTTCATAAAAGTCAATTGACGAGCAAAATTACTTGATAAATCATTTTTGCAATTTTGTATTATGTAAATGCACATCCACTTTCATGTCCGCTCCCCCTTTGGCCCTAACCGGCGCCGATGCAAAGGTCGAAAACACCGTGTATGTAAATTGTCATCACTCCGCTCCGATGGAACCATTCATGAAGGATCGGCCCAGACTCTTAGAGGCAAAAAGTGACAACTTCGTTGCGTAAACCTTACCTCAACTTTGCTCTTTCCACTCCAAGAAGTGTTAAAGAGTCAATGAAGCCATCCAACAACGTGCACCGAGATTTAACTCGCTTTCAAGCTTCAAAGTTCGAAATTTCCCGTATTGGGTCGAAAAACGAGAGAAAATTTGCTCAAGAATCCCCCTAGGATTATAATTTAAGCTCCATCAACTATTGTTTTTGTCATCTGTGATGTTTTTTCCAACAAAATTGAACTCGCCCTCCTCTAATTTTATTATTCGGGCCACAATTTTGGTGATGTCAATTCAACAGTAGGGGTCGAGGGGCACGACTTCTAAAGTCAGATTTACTTTCATGACAATTTTTCACAGAACCGCGCACACGAAAATACCGCTCCCCCCCGAAAAAAACGCATTTCTTCTGAGAAATCTAAGTGCACAAACTCAACTTGGTCTACAAAGAGTATATATTTCTCTACAAAATTTGTAAGTTTATATACTAAATGTACGGCGTTCAATCACGAATCATTTGCTAAGTAGGTATTACACAGGGTGCACAATCTGAAATGTGTTAATTGATGATTTCTTGTGAACACATGCAAGTTGCCAATGTCCTGACCTCATCCTTTTAAATTCAGGTCTGCAGCCTGCAGCCGACCAAATCACATTGAACCGGTAACAAGACGCAGATAACAATTTCTGGTGTTTTTAATTTAGTCTCCTGTATGTGCTCGTGTCTGATGAACTGATGTTCAGGAAAGAATTTGTTTTTGTGCCACCCCACTGAATTCGGCAGCCTTCAACGCGGCTGCATGGTAGTATGTAGTTGTGAACTTGTTGAAGGATGTGACACGTCAGATTCATCCCGAATGGCAGATCATGATGTACGTGGCTATTCTGATTATTGATAATTATAACATGTTATGATTTGAAATTTGTTGGACCGGAACGACTTTGCATGTCAGTTTGTTAAAAATTTCAACTCTGCTACTAGTTCGGTACCGCAACGGTAGGGTTGTATCCCCGGGGCTTCATTGTACCGTTGCGAGACTATATCCTCATAGCTATGTTACACGTAATTTTAAAAATATTAATGTATGAAAGTGATGAATTAAAAAAAGTCACAATTCAGGAAAGGCCAGATAGTGAAAAAAATCTTTTAAATATCCCATTCCTTTCTTGAGATAGTGTCCTTCAACTTGGCATTCTCGTTTGTTATCGGTCATCGCCATATCACGTCAGACACGTTCGGTTGCCTTGACCACGCCCCCAACTGGCACACAAACATCACCGTAGTAGCCAAGTGGTCGTAAAAGCACATATGCTTCATACAGCGGTCGGGCCATTTGCCACCGGCACACAATTTGGTTAATTTTTTATTTACACAACGCTCGCCATTTTTCGCCACAAAACTCAAATATAATCATCTTTTGTTTTTTTAAGGTTAAAAAAAAAAACTCCAAAAAACCTAAAAATCAAAGGCTCAAGAGATCCCCGCAATGGTTTGTACATGCTAAAATATGGTCATAAATGCACCCCCCAAACTTGATAATTTGTTTATATCACACAAAAAAATAATTTCAGTATACCTACAAGGATGATTTCCGAGAAAGACACACTTGACGTTATTTCTGACTTTTCTGGGTCACATCTTGCGGTTTAAACCAAGTTAAACGGTCAAATTTTACCAGATTGAGCAATTTTAAGCCAATGATGCAGGTCTCTTCCGGGTCACTTGAGCTCAAAATGCGATCGACAATTGAAGGGTGCGCAATGCCCTCGCGCGAAAGATCATCACTGTACGCATAAAACATCTTCAATGTCAGAAAAAGTGACAGATATACAACTCTCGGGATTTAATAAACTCTTCATGAATTTTTGGAGGAAAGTGGACAATACTCAGCAAGGGAGGTGGGTGAAGTTGGCTTATTTGTCTTGTCACAGGATTAAAAAACGGGCTTACACGCGTCAAGTGTAACATCCCCCCTAGCTATCCTCACTCCGCAAGCACATACATGGCATTTCAAGAAGCCTCTGCATGCAGACGTAAATCACACCATATGCCCCAATTTGGAGCGTCTTACAGGGGATTCAGGTTAACTAAGGCACTTTGTGGACATTATTATGTCTGCAATCAAATCTGAGACACGTCGTTTAAAATGTTGGGCAGTTGGACCGCGTATGCAAATGCACTTAAACTAGTAACAAGCGCCCTAGTAACGTAAATACGTTAGCGCTATTGGCCAAGTTCAGCAGAGTCAATTGTACTTTTGTTGTGCTACGCTCGGCCAAATACTCACTGCGTTCGGCGCAGGGACGGACGCGTCTCAGATGTGATTCCAGAACAAATAGTTTCAAGCGTTACTCACTTTGAAGCTCCAAACTGCAATGTTATCTTCGGATCCTGTGGAAGGTTTTTAAGCAGCAAACGCCATGGTGTTGAAGTCTGGTTGCCGGATTAGTGACGTAGTTAATTCTGCTGATTTGGTCGGAACAGTGCCAGATACACAAATTTGACAGCAAGGGTTTCTGATTGAAGAACTTCTTTGGTAGCTGTGGAGCACCATGGGGAGCGACTGCCGCCGGATGATATGATATGGATTTCGTGTTGCAGATTCGCCAGTCGCTGAAGCGTTCTAGGTATGAATCGGGGTATCTGCCTACTCCTCCATACATTTGTGTAAGAATAAATAGCCAGAATAAGTAATCAATTCCGTAGCAAGATTCGGCGGGAACTCACAATAGCTGCTATTGACTAAATGCATGCAATTGTCAAATGAAAATGGGTTTCAATAATATATGAGTTCAAACTTGGCCTCGCCAATGCATTTCATTGTGAAAACTCATGAAGTACTACAAAAAGTTGTTGCCCCTAAATAAGTGCTATATAAAGGAAGTACAAATAATAATTTGAAGGGCAATGGAAGTTGATTTGAGTTGAAGTTGCGGGGGGAGATTTGAAAGTGATAAAGTATAGGTTATTGTCATTATTTAGTGTAATGTAAGTAATACATCTAGGCAGGTCTTGAAGACACTTACTGCCCTTATATGTAGTACCGTCAACCAAGTGATAAGTACCTAATTAACACAACAGGGGTATTTGCAAATTAATTTTCGAAAGTTTGAAACTAAGTTAAACCATTTTGGCTTGGAATATGAGACTAGCGGGGGAAAGCTCTGGAGCAAATTCAGTATTTATGGCATAGGCCTACTGTAACACCCCTCCCAAGGCAACTGCTTCAAATACACAGGATGAGATCAGGGTCGGGACGCACGATTGTTTTTAGGAGTGTGTGACTTGAAAAAAGTAAAAAAAGTTGAACTCTTAAAAAAAGGACTTGTTCTGGGCAAAGTGCCATCAAACACAATGAAATGGTCCTTCTGAGCTTTCCCACCAAAAGGTGGACTTTCTGGTCAATTTGTTTTTAAATATTGCACTTTTTTTATCAAAAAACAAAAAATATCCGCAACCAAGTGGACCATTGCAAGTGGACCCCCCCCAACGTATGATCAGCCTCGTTGAGATGCTGAAAATTTCCCCACTGAACATTAGTTTACGGATTATCAAGTTTGCAATTTGCCCCACTGGCAAATATGATGCGCGCTCCAAAGCTTAACTAACACTCAATTTCCATTAGCCTAATCCATCCCACAAATGAGAAAAATAATGAAATCCTACAAAAGGCCTATTGGGTGGTTTATTGCACCAAAACAAAAAATACAATAAGAGTATGTTTAGCTAGGCTTGTTATTTTGATTATATTTCGTAGTTCCAATGTGGATCAGGTTTCTCTAAACATGCTAAATATAAACGAGTGAAAATTGGGACTCCATAAAAGAGTAAAAACAGCACTCCAACAAGAGTTGCTTTCTACTCATTTGAATTTTGTCCTTTGTTTAACTTCTCAAAAAGAAAATACCTAAATTAGTGGGTTAGTTCTAAATGTGGTATTTTGTTAATGCTCGAGGGTATTCCCAATGCACTTCAGCCCTTTGCATTATTGAAATGGGAAGCGAAAGAAGTTGAATCATTACCCAAGATAGGTGTCGTTGGCTGATTTCAAATTCCATGTTAAAAAAAGGAAAGTCTAACCAAACCACTACACAAAAACTGCAACAATCCTAATTTCTCAAACAGTATGTGCAAAAGAATAAAGAAAATAGATTCCACGAGAGAAAACTACCAAAAGTGTATTAAAAAATGGAGCAACAATTGGTGACATTCGAAGCTGTGGAAGACACAAATGAGCTATCGCCTGATTTTGTAATTCTACAGGCATGGACAAACACAAAAAGCCGTTAATCCTTTGAGGGGCTGAGCAAATGGCTTGATGCCTTATAGAAACCACACTAACTAAGTTTCCCAACACTAAACTAATTCTATCTGAGATTCTACCCAGATTCTATGATGACAAAGCAACTTGTTGCAAAAAACAAAATGAATGAAAGTTTCACATACAAATGCAACCTAATGTCTTTGTCCGGTTTGTGACCACACAAATCTGTTCTAACTGAAGGGATGTTTGAGTGAGGACTTATACTGGGGACACGTACACCTTTCAAAACACAGAGGACTGAGTCGTTTGGTGATAAATTCTTCGCCAAATCAATTGGGACAATTGAGTCAAAAAACCCTCATCGGCAAACAGACGGAACAGCCCAAAAAATTTTAAGGGGGGGGGAATTTTTGTGCAATTTTCAGTCTTGCAGACCCAGAGGGTGGGTACCGCCAAAATGAAAAGACATACATATAAAACGTTGCAAGTAACCTAAAAATGGTGAGCACATACATGGTCAGTAGGTAACTGTATTTAACCATACAGAATAAATCATGATAATGTGCTGTTAACTAGAACATTAATGAGAATTGTAACTAGTTTACACATGAGGAATTTAATCAAAATCATAACCTAAAACACCGCTAATTCAATACTAAATCTAAATATACGCAGCCATGGTCTAAAAATCTTTGATAAAAAAATTAAAAAGACCCATTTAAATGGCATTAATGTGACTTTTCAGTTATGGGGTTGTAGCAGAACCTGGTTCAAAAATGATAAATCCCTTGATTATTTTA
>JAMKCH010039714.1:0-13153 GCA_023653785.1 Ophioderma brevispina
TAAGTCCATAAAACACACAAACACAAAGAACACACAACATGACACACAAGAGACAAACACAAATGTACAATGACAGTGTTTTCTCAAACCCTAAATCAATTACAATGCAAATAGAACAACTTCTGGTTTCACACCACCAAATAAATGCCATTGGTTTTATGATGTACAAAATGGCCCTAATTAACACGTCGATTTCTTTTTCTCTTAACGAGCGACTCGTTGCTTTAAATTATGCATTACCTTGGACTTGCTAGAACTCTGCAGCCCAGTCAGCAAGAAGAATCCATAAGTTGACCACGAGTTTTCGAACTACTGGAAGCATGAAGACAACGATGAGTTTTCCATCCCCTCTGACTGGTGGCGTCTATTCAAATATTCCAGGATGGGTGTAAAATTAGACTGTAATTACTCAGTAGTAAGCCTCAACACACCTTTTTGCTTGATGATTTTGCTGATTTTTACCTTTAAATAATTTCTAACACAAAATAAGGCCCAGGAAGTTCAAGTTTCTACTATTTTTTTCAATTGAACTTAGACCGTCACTTTTTTTTTACCTTTTTCTCACCACACACTTCTTTTCGGCAGCGGGGTGTCAAACCAGATCTATTTAGTGGTGTGAACTCTGGAAGGGGACAACTTTTGTAAGCACTCTATGACTCAATGACTGATAATCTCTCCCACGGTACTTTAGATGTGATATGGTCATTTTCATCATTGATTTTTTCATAGTTAACAGAACATCTGTGAAAATAGTTTTTTTGTAATGGAACACAAAACAGAATTTGACTTTTGTAAAATGGTAAACATTGGTCTCTACTTTATGCCAGGACATACAAAAGTTGGGTACAAAAAAAACATTCACCCAGTTTTTCATTCACTCTCCAGATCAATGAAAAATCACTAGGTAGTAGAAATTGTGTTTCCTTATTTGATATGACGATAATTAAAAATATTGTGTGAAAAGACCAATTGATCTCAATAATAGTCTATATATAGTCCTTGTCTTTTTTAACCATATTTTATTGCCACAGCAAATAAGATTATATACATAGTTTCACTATTTGTTATATTGTATATGTTCAAAAACAAATTATTTTTCTACTGAATAACAAATGTTTGTTGAGGACAGGTAGGGCCCTACCACTTTTTCTGACTAAAGTTATGTTCAGCTATAACTCCCCAACTAAGAGTCCTAAGAAGATAACATGACTTGAATAACCACTGCTATTTTGAAAGTCTATAAAAAGTAAGAAACCAATATGGTCAGTCCCCGTGTCAGTTTTACTCTGGGATGAAGATATCAAGGACAACCCCAACTGTCAATTGGAGAGTGCTAATTGAAGTTATAACAAACTATCATTAAGCTAGATAAGCATAATTTACTCCAAGTGATTACCAGCTACAAATGTATTGGAACCAGGCTGTCTTGGCTGCTCTCTCTCTCTAGATAGCAAGTATATGTAATCAAGATCAATTCATTTTGTCCTTGGTATGATCCCCTTTCAAACCAGAGTAAAACAATTTTTGGCCCTCTTTAATTTTCACTTAGAATGTGGGGAAATTGATGTGGTAAATGGCTAAAGCTGATTCTATAATGAGAAATTATTAAATTAATAACACTTCTTTAAGTTACATTATGGTTATTAAGATGCTACTTGAAATTTTAAAATATAGATATGTTTTAAAAATAGTTTGTTCAAATCTTCCCTCTTCCAGAGGTAGAGTGATTGTGACCATGGACCTTTTAGTAGGGTCAAATGCCTACCGTGCTAAACTTGGTATAAACTTTCAATGCTAATAGTGAAATGGGTATAACTTGAAAGACATATACCAGATTATCCAAGCCCTTTACTTTGAGCTAGAGTTGCACCCGGTAAATATCTTTGCCTTCAAATGGTAATCCTTCGGCCATCCATCAAAGAAAATGCACACAAGGCCGATGACTTTCAAGCTAAAAATTTCTGGACTTTGATTGTAAAAAACCTCCAATGGAACCAATTACACCCCGATTGGGATATCCTCTATACAGCCCTGACTCGGGCTCTCCCCGACCCACTTCCAAAATTTTGTCACCATACAAAGAAATGTAAGCCACTGATATACAAATAACCCACAAATTGGACTACATCCTCGTGTGTCATTGCTATAACCCTGCTCTGCTAGCACAAAGGGTTAAAATCAGAACTCGAGATAGAGCCTCTCTGAGAACACTCGGGAACAAGTTGAAAGCTTTCTTATTATATATATTCAGTGGGTATGGTTTATCATGTTAACAAGAAATTTGATCCGTTTAGAAAAGCCTGCCCATCCATTACTGGGGTAATAGATGGATCATGCATGCACAATTAAGTGGAGAAAGTCAATTTTGCATGCGCAAATGCGGTATTTATACTGTGTCACACATGTCATGTTTGTATGCAACTGCAATTCACATACCGTGACGATCATAACGCGATGACTTTGGGTTGAAACATTTGTTGTCAAAAGGGGTACAATTAATTAAATGAATAAAAAAGAATGTAATATTATATTTAACAAATAAATTATGTCAATAAAAAGCAATAAATTACACAATTCTAAAAAAAGAATGAGAATAACATATGAGATTTTTTGTTTGGGCCATCTTAGATGGTGTCTTATGGATAGTCCTCCAATATCCATGCCTGGAAAAAGTGGGGAATTTGGGAATGACATTCCCGGGAAATTTTGATATTTGGAGGGAAATTTTTGTCCTTAAAATAAAGAAATACATAAGAATTAAGGGTTGTTTTACAATCAGGGTACCTCTTGGCTGAACACTACAATGTGACCCATAAAAAACAATATCTGTACTTTCTCATAATTGGTACTCTGCCAACTTAAAGACCACCAAAAGTACTACCTACAGCTGCAATAAAAACATTTGAAATGCTTGATGACTAACAAAAATATGTACATATACATGGAAATTGCTTAAAATCACTGTCTCATTTGAAGTAGGTTAATATTTGAGTAGATTTATCAATGTCATAAAGAACATTTGGGACAACATTCAACATTTAGGAATAACATTTGAAGCAAGGTAATTAAAATCCAGAAATCTTAAAAGAATGTGACCATTTGGTAACATGCGGTGTCAGTTTGAAATTTAGTGGTAAATTCTGTCAAAAAATGTCCTCTCCATATTTAGGCTAATAAAGCTTAAACTAAATTGACAGATTGATTTGTGATATTCTCTATAAAAACTCTTGTTTATGTTCTATACATTTGTTGTAAACACTTGGTGGCTACCCCTTAAGTTTTCCTGTATCACATGATCAAATGTTAGAAGTCAGTGTTCCGTCAAAATCTGTCCTTTCCGAAAACACAAAGTTTCACTAACCACAATTTTTTTTCCTGAAGACCTCACACCTCCAAATTTTGGAAACATACTCTTTGAATTATCACTAATACAAAAATAGTAATACTGAAAATAATCAAAGCACTTTGTTTTTTCACTCCAAATGTAGAAATGAATGAAGTGCTCTGTCAAAATCTTGTCCTCTCCGAAAAATGTAACATTTGATCAATCATAAAAATTGTTCACGAAGACGTGACGCCTCAAAATTTTGGAATTATACTTCTTGACTTGCCTACAATGCAAAAACATCAATACTGAAATTAATCATGCAACTTTATTTTTCACCCCAAATGAGACAGCCGAGGTACCCTGATTGTAAAACAACCCTTAAAGGGAAATTTTGAAATTTTGGAGGGAAATCTTGCAATCTTGGAGGGAAATTTGGATTGTATTCCCGGGAAATTTAGCATTTTTTCCAGTCCTGATTTTATCATAGTGGATGTCGGCATAAAAGTCTCATCTTTTATTTTCCCAAGTCCCTGCCGGAGTACAGCATTTAAAAGTCTGTAAAGAAAGAGCCTATGAACTGCATAAAGGTAACAATAATAATCACACGCTTAAATATTACTGTTTCTTTAGGCCTGTTTTCTTTACATAAAATGATTCCCTCCATTTAAAAAAAAAAAAAAAAAAAAGAAGTCAAATATTTGGCATGCGCAAATGCGGTATTTATACTGTGTCACACATGTCATGTTTGTATGCAAATGCAATTCACATACCGTGACGATCATAACGCGATGACTTTGGGTTGAAACATTTGTCAAAAGGGGTACAATTAATTAAATGAATAAAAAAGAATGTAATATTATATTTAACAAATAAATTATGTCAATAAAAAGCAATAAATTACACAATTCTAAAAAAAGAATGAGAATAACATATGAGATTTTTTGTTTTGGCCATCTTAGATGGTGTCTTATGGATAGTCCTCCAATATTTTATCATAGTGGATGTCGGCATAAAAGTCTCATCTTTTATTTTCCCAAGTCCCTGCCGGAGTACAGCATTTAAAAGTCTGTAAAGAAAGAGTCTATGAACTGCATAAAGGTAACAATAATAATCACACGCTTAAATATTACTGTTTCTTTAGGCCTGTTTTCTTTACATAAAATGATTCCCTCCATTTACTTACTGGCAGGCAAACATAATCCCCAAGCAAAGGTTTCAATACTGTCTTAACATACTGCAACTGCTGTTTCAAAATGTCTTCAGATACTACACCATCGGAATCCTGAATTGAAACAAGCAACAAAAAATGCATTTTAGGCAATAGTATACAAATATTGACTGCTCATGAAGGAAATGGTGCAAAATAACTACCCGAGGTGACTGGAGACAGTGGGCCTACTATCCACGTAGGCCCACGGTCTCCAGTCACCGAGGGGAGGTATTTTGCACCATTTCATGAATATAGAGCAGTCAATATTTGTTTAAAGGTCCATGGCCCGATCGCTAATAGTCTCGTCCCCAGGGACCCCAAATTTTACCGGAAGTGGTCCAAATTTTGATAACATAAGAAAGGTACTATTTTTCTCATTTACCCCGAGAAATCTTAGTGCTAAAAGATGTTTAGTTTGGAAGTTATGAGCGAAAATATGCCCTATTTTGGTCAAAAATATTAATTTTACACAGCAGTCTATGGGCTTACAAAATCACGTTTTTAGGTCTCACATCAAAACGGATTGAAATATCGGAGCGAAAATTTACAGATGGAGTTTTGGGGTGAAGTCCATCCTATCAAGATGAAAATTTCATCTACTTAAATCGGGCCATCCCCCTTTAATATAACATATAAAACATTTCTGTCATTTGATACTGAAAAACAAAAACTTGCCAAGGCTCAATCCATGTCCATGAATGGCGGCTCTCTCCCATAAATTTCTCAAACTGCTCTATGGTATTAGCACTATCGAGTAACAGTAATCATTGCTCCAGTGCTTCTTCAACCACTAGCCAAGTAGCAGAAAGCCAAAATTATCCACTTTGAGTCAAAAATTCAATGGAATTGTCAGCGTTGAAATGTAAACACGCAAATATCAAAAAAGATTTAATCAACGCAGTGTCAAAGGTCGGGTCGCTGATCAGGTCAGATCAATCACCATGAGGCATGGGTGATGCAAGATACCAATGCAGGGGAAAAAGTTTCCAAAAAATGAAATATTTCCCCTTCATGTAAATAGTAACTTTTTATGGGAATATTTTTCCCTCCTGTGAAACTAGTCTCAAATATTTATGACACGTGATATAGTATCCACCATCAAATGACAGAAATATTTTTTGGTGTTATATAATAGTCCTTATTGTGCCTAGTGCTGTAGGATGAGATATTTTAATGCTATTATTTTTTTACTTTAATTCGTGGTTCAAGTAGCTACACATTGGGAATGGTTAGTCGGCGAGTTATGGGGCGGCGAGTTATGGGCGAGTTACTGTTGGACCAATGGGCGAGTTACTGTTAGACCAACTGGCGAGTTACTGTTAGGCCATTGGGCGAGTTACTGTTAGACCAGTGGGCAAGTTACTGTTAGGCCAATGGGCGAGTTACTGTTGGACCAATGGGCGAGTTACTGTTGGACCAATGGGCGAGTTACTGTTAGGCCAAGCGGCGAGTTACTGTTGGACCAATGGGCGAGTTACTGTTGGACCAATTGGCGAGTTATGATTAGAACAATTACTTGTTTTTTGTTTAATTGATTTATTGTTTTAATGATTTGCTTTATTCTATTTTTTTTTCATTTTTAGGACAAAAGGGTAGTGGAAAAACAAATTTGGACTCTATATAGGGCATGGATGGACAACGTCTGGACTAAGGTCCGGATTCACATTGCCAACGCAAAAAGTTGTACTAAAGATACCATAGTACTAGATTCAATGTGTTAGGCTTATATTTTCGCTCTCGCTTGTCTTCTTCAAAATTTGTGTACTTGCTGCCCCCCCCCCCCACCTTCGGAAAACTTTCAAAGTGTCCACTTTTGTTTAAAAATCATTATTTTGACCAATTTGGACAGAAATGGCCGATTTGGGTTTCAGGCAATGCCCCATAAAAACATGGCTTTTTAGACGCAATGGCCTACCATATAATCCTGAGAATTTGTGCGCCTGCGCCCGCGCCGAATATATATACCACTCACACCAACAGAATGCTTTGGTACTGCTCATAGACCCTCTTGAGGGTCTATGTACTGCTTGGACAGTGGTCACCAAGTTCCCACAGATGGTTGAAGCATAAACCTGCAACTGACCACCCCTGAGAAGTATGTACCAGAAATGCAAATGTGTAGACGGTTTGATTCATTGTCTTTAACGTAGTATTGGGATATAAAATGATTTTTTATTTGGCTTCGAAAATGTTTTACAGATTTTGACATTTTTAGATTTTGGTCAAAAGATTTCCATAGGATTGGACCAGAAGTTCTTACAGTTTGATCCAAGAATATTTTTTTACTTCTTGTAAGAGTATAATCGTTGGCATTTCTAGTACAGTAATTATGATATTCAGCTTGTTTTGAAAAAAAGAAGTTAAAAACTTTTGGCAGTTGATTTATAGAATGTTTAAACATGAATACACCAACTTCAAGTTTATACGTGTCATAAACGTTAAGAATATTCAAACTTTGGAACAGGGGAGCAGAGTGGCTTCTGTAATGACTATTAGAAATAGTTTTGCACCACCATTTCTGAAGTATATATAAATATCTTATAACATATACTCTGATTATGTATTACCCCATACTAGGATGCTAATAGTTCACCTACGGTCAAAATTAATTACAATCTACAGTGCAAAATTCTCAGGATAGAGCCTTTCAGCTTATTAAGGACGGCCAATATTTCGTGCAATCGTTTTTGAAATCCATCAATTGTTTTTCCAAGTAAGATTTCATCTATCATAACCCCAAGAAACTTTGTGGAGAGTCACCCTATGTAATTTTGTATTATCCATTCTATGATAATATCCTTATCCACATATTTGCATTCCCTAACGTTGTACCTAGAATAACATGAAAGTAGTTTTTTTCCCAGCATTAAGAATAGTTTATTTGCTTCAAAACCAGTTTGTTACTCTTTACCCCTATTTATTGGCATTGATTTTACGAGCAATGTATCATGTGACATACAAGAAATTGTAGTGTCATCCGCCAAACAACACAATTTTTAAACAGCGAACAGTATTAATAATACATTACATAAAGTAATAAATAAAAGAGGACCTAATATCGAGCCTTGGGGCGACACCACATATTGATTTTTTCTTAGTTTTCGATTTTCTATTGTTGAAATATACAATAATTGCTTCTCTTACTTAAAGCGGGCCTGGCACATTTTCACAAAATATGAATTTCAAATTTGGCTCTCAATGTAGTCTTAGCCATTGGAAGAACAGAGATCTATATTTACCATAAAAATGAAAATACCCCAAAACAATAGGGACATTGAATATGAGGATACAGACATCCCGGTAATTTGTAGCCAACTTTTTAAGTTTTCCATACCTTTAATCCACAAATTTGTTATACATGAATATTTTTTGACTCGTACTCACTGATATTAAAACCACAAGGGCACAGACCGCTCAACAGTGTGCATAGAGTGGGAAACTGCATAACGGCATCAAGTGTTCTTTGTGTTTTTCATCCCTTTTCGTCGTCTGCTGCTTAATTAACATCGCCGCGACGTAAATATAAAATCTTCTCTGTTTACGCCTAAGAAGCTGATTTGGTCTTAAATCATTTCGGGTGAGGGCTTTGTATGAATAAGCCTAAACACCATGCAAACATATTCAAATTGGAAAATCTTGAGGGCGCCTATTTTTCCAAATGTGCCAGTGTCTCTTTAAATAGCTTTGAAAGCAATTCAAAACTGTTTCCTCTAAAACCATAAGTGCAATACATCAGTTTTTTGTATAGCATTCAAGGTCAATAGTGTCAAATGCTTTCTACAAATCTAATGAAAATCCAACAGTTTGCTTCATTATTTTCTCCAGCTTACATACTTTTCAACAAATCAATCATTTGCCATGTAAGTAGAGTGACCTGAGCGAACCATATTGATTATCATGTATTATGTTTGCTTGTCATTAAAAATTGAATGCAATCGATTAAATCACCAATCTTTCAAGAATCTTTGAAACGCTGTGTATACCATCCTGGGTCTATAGTTTTGAAAAACAATGTGCATCTCTTTTTTATAAAATGGGTACAACCTGGCAATCTTTTGTAAACTATAGGGACTTCTCCCGTTGATATTGAAAAAATTGAAATATGTTGTTAAGTGTCTTGCTATTTCTTGGCTATCTTTTTGAGAAATCAATTACCATACCATCATGACCGGGAAAAAAAACTCTTATTTGGGTCAATTTTGCAATTCTTTTTGAAGGACTTCAGTTTCAACAATTGGTTTCATCAATAACTGGCTTTTTTGGGTGGCTCTTTTCAGATCTTCACATAGCTTTTCCAGTTCTTTGTATTCCCTCAGCTAACTTTGGACCAATATTGACAACTCAAAACAACCACCCCGGGAGTTCTTGAGGTATGAAGTTCTTGTGCCACTTTTGTTTCTTGGACTTTGCACCTATGATCTTAGCCCCAAGCCCTGCTGTTTGGTTCCTATGTTGCCTCATCCTAACCTAGTGCTACTCCTGGAGCTTATCAGCAGTGCCGTTTCATCAGCTTATATACAATTACACAGTTCGAATCTGTGGTAGAGTGGATAAACCCACAACCACAGACGATGGTAACTGCATTGCGTTCCATTCCAGCGTGTTTACTTTTCCTTATTTCCAAAATTTTTTACATGGTGTGCTCATAAAACTAAAAACCTTTTCAAAAATAGTTATTCATTCGTATTATGCCCGAAATGCATGGTTACATGTTAAACCATGAAACTAATTATCATGCCACCTTAAGATTTCAATCACATAAACTGCAAATTTTCCATGAATTTTTTTGATAATATTTTAACGTGCACCCGGTAAGTTTGTCCACATTCCCTGTGTATAAATAACATCAAGTGACGTTATAAGGGATGTCAACTACGTTTTTACAGCAAGGGAGACCTAATCCAGTTTTGCGTCATTGCACATATCCCCCGATGTCACCAAGTTCCTTACCAACATACTGATAGCACTTCACACATTGCCAGGTTTGGCGAGGATAATCCCCAGGTATCTCGGGAATACTCGCGGAGACCAGTGCACCCCGGTAAAATCAATGACTTAACGCACTGGCCCTTTCATCAAACTCTACGCAGATTAAAAAATAATTCTTACTTATCTATTATTTAACAATCAATTTTTAAATTGAAATTAATAAAATATAAATGGCATATTACCATTTGCAAATTTCAACATGCCTTTTCTGTGGTAACACTTCCGTATTTCACCAAATTTGTATGAAGTTAAGACGCGTTGATAATCACAATAGCAAGGGATGGGAAAGTAAAATGACCTCGGGTCAGTTGTGTTAAAGCGTGTATTTTTATAAACAACAAATATTGAGGTAGCTGTTGTGGAGTGAAACGATCCATTTTCTTTATTTTTTTTCAAATACGCGCTTTAATATTTTTGAAATCTTTCGTGACATTTTGGAAGTTCACAATTGTGTCTACTTGATATTTGTAATAAAGGACACTAGTTTGAGAATGTAAACAAGTCGCTCAACCATGTAAAATCATGTATGTAATTTTGGTGTGTAACACGCTAAGCGCATGCATTTACCGTTCATCTGTTCATGGTTTTATCCACTGACCAGATTCATCTGTGTAATACAATTTGGTGCAGTCTAACAGTAACTCGCCCATTGTCTAACAGTAACTCGCCACATGGTCTAACAGTAACTCGCGATCACTGGTCTAACAGTAAGTCGCCCACTGGTCTAACAGTTACTTGCCCATTGGTCTTAACAGTAACTCGCCCGCTCGGCTAACAGTAACTCGCCCAATGATCTAACAGTAACTCGGCAACAATGGTCTAACAGTACTCGCCCATAACTCGCTGCCCCATAACTTGCCGTTATCCATTCCCCTACAGACATTATGCCTATGTTCCATATTGCACAAAAGAGTTAGACGGGGTCCTATCGTTAACCGATCTATAGATACACCTGGTCTAATCCCACCAGAAAAGATTCTCCTTTTGCAGTTTGGACATGTTGGGAAATTTGGCCCGCAGTATACACTACTGCCCTTTTTTCATTGACTCTTTACAGACTGTTTTGTTATGTTTGCTGCTGCTAATACATACATTAGTAAACTATCCGGGGAAAAAACAACTATGGCTTATATTGAAGTTTCCCCTTCATCTGCTACACAGACCTAATGTTCCTGGTTAAACTTGCAGAACCAGCCCATACGGACCCTTCCTCATATTTTTTTGGGGTCAGCTTAACTTTTTCACTCCACATGAATGGGGTTTTGTTTTCATGCACTTAACTTTTCCATACTTTCTGTTCGCTAGAGCGCTATCTGCCTAACTCTCCTTCTTCATCTATTCACATTTTGGTTGGTGTTGAATGCCAAACATTCCTACCAATCAGGTATACCTGGTCTTGTTTTTCAACTCTATCATGCCTCCCATGGTCCCTTTTTTTTAAAGAAACATGATTTTTAAAAAAGCTATAGAATTTTGCTTTTGAATATAAAAATGATTGTTTGTTCTTTGGTTGATTTTACATAGACTATCTTTTTCTTCTGGCCAGGGGGCCAAATGGGGAGGAGGCAAGAAAAATTAGGGGGAATTCCCCCCCCCCCCATGTTATGTAATCTTATGATGAATTACATAAAATAATGTTCGTCTCTTGTTTACTTCTTCTCCACTACCTTACCTTTGGTAAGCTTGTTTCCGTTTAGGCACATTGGAGATCTTTAAAGATCCTAGATCCTCCAAGGCATACAACAAAATAACAGTACTTTCATATTACTCAAGGCCAAGAAAAAAGTTTTGCTCAGAAAACCGTATGTGAAATCATATTTGCCAGGTGGTGCAATGCAGTCGGCCCATTTTGGATCTTGTTTTTAGTTGTCAGGAAAAAAAACAAAGATAAACGAGAATTATGCAGTGCGTAATAAAGTTGCCCACCCCCACAACTGTGGTTTAATCACACTTTATTGAAAATATGCAAATGAGCTCATTAATATACATAACCTGTCAAAAAAGTATGCAGCAAATAACCTTGCCATGTTCTATCACCATGCCACATTAGAAGTTCATTGAGTAATTGGTTTAGTCTGTAGAGTGGATTGATGAATTTTCTTCAAAATATGCAAATGAGCTCATTAATATTCATAACCTGTCCAAAAAGTATACAGCACATGACCTCATCATGTTCTATCGCCATGCCACATTAGAAGTTCAATGAGTAATTGGTCTAGTCTGTAGAGTGGATTAATGCTTTTGCTGCCCATCCGCTAGCCCGCCCATCCGCTAGCCCGCCCATCCGCTAGCCCGCCCATCCGCTAGCCCGCCCATCCGCTAGCCCGCCCATCTGCCTGCCCACCCGCCTACCCATCTGCAGTACCACATAAGCCTACAAAAGGATAGCTAATAGTATTTTTGTCAACTATTTTCGAGACAAGCAAAAAAGGCTAAAAATCAGTCCCAATTGACAAAGCAAGGCACTTAAATTGGATGGAGATCTCAACAACAGTGGCGTAACCAGACCTTTGCAAATGAGGGGGGGCAGAAGGGGTGCCGAGGCATTTTCTGAGGGGGCAAATTTGGGTCCTTCTCCATAGACCAGGCATGAGAATGAACTTTCAGAAAAAAAACTGAAAGCGGAAAAAAAACTGAAAAAACGCGTGAAATCCAGCAGAAATACCCCAAATCGGGCTGAAAATAAATCAAAACGCGTAAATTTGGGCCAAAAAAAAAACTGAATTCAGTTTTTAAACTGAAGATTCTCATGCCTGATAGACACTGTACAAAAGGTCAGTTCATTTGGGAGGGGGGGATGGGGGAAAGGGTTCTGAGCAGGGGGCACCCCCATTTATACCTTGAACATTGCTGTTTTTTTTCCTAGTCTGACAAATATTTTCTCAGTTGCAAGAAATAGCTTATGCAAATTCAACAGACTTGATCAAATACACAAAAGCTAAATAGCAACGTGCAGTTTGAAATTCCAGATCAATAGAATTAAAAAAAGCGTTTTTACTTATTTAAGGGTAATAATTTTATCAATTACTTGCTTTATGCTTATAGGTACAGGGAAAGACGAGTACTTGTTTAGAGTAGCTCAATGTGCTACTGATACTTGTTTAGGGGTGCAAATTCCAGCAAACGCTTGTTTAGGGCAGCTACATGTAAGTGCACTGATACTTGTTTAGGGGTGGAAATTTCAGCTTCAAAAATATGTGTTTAGGCCAGGGTGCTTTTTAAAAGCTTGGTCGTGGATGATACTACTTGTCAATGAGAAGTGCCCCAGCCCCCCCATAAATTGCATAAATTCACAAGTATTTAAAAACTTTGTTGTTACCTTTGGATTTGCTATCACCAATGATGCATTGCCTTCTAGTTTGTACTCCCAGTCGCTAATGTCTGAGATGTCTCCTGCAGTCTTGTTCATTGTTGATTCATATCCTACGTAAATGAAAAGATTCCACTAAAATATGTAACTTGGTACCTAACATTTGGTTTTTCCATCTTAATAATGGTTTCAAGTTCAACTTTTAGATACACCTCTTTTCACATTAAAAAGAAATATTCTAACCCATCAAATGGATAATCATGTTGGGCCCATGGAACTTGTCCATTTTTCATGTTAAAACTAAGCCACTCCAAAC
>JAMKCH010039715.1:0-15073 GCA_023653785.1 Ophioderma brevispina
ACGTATCGCTGATGTGTAATACATAGACCCAATGTTATTTAACAAAAATCTTACCAAACCCTACAGCTAAAAAGGAAATCTTCTAATGCAGGAAGTGAAAGAGAAAGTAATAAAAATAAATGTGGCCTCTGCAATGATGGAAAATAGCCACACTCCATTGATTTAAAAGAGTACAGATTTGTGATTCCATTAACAATATAATAACAATATGCATGATGAGCAAAAATCTATGGAAACCAATCAAGAAAATTGTACCTAACAAAAAACTTCTATGTGTACCAACTTCAATTTCTAATAAAAAATAATAAAATTAAATGCTAAAGTAATCGTAAAGATATGGCAAAAATGAGTCAATAAGTACGTTACTTCTATTGGCAAGGGAACTTGTAGTAAATTTAACAACATTAATGTTCAAGATGTCCTTGGAATAGTGTGTGCCTCTAATAATGCAATAATTGCATGGTAAATAAGTTTTAAATTTAGTACAATATCAGCTGAATTTGTTTTGATCAATATGTAACCATGCAAAATAAGTAAGTCACCAGGATTAGATGAATTCAATGTTAGGGTGTTGAAATTGGCAGGGCCTTTATCTCAAAATGCCTTGCTCATATATGTAAACCTGTCTCTGAGGGATCTACTTTCCTGAGCGAATGGGGGAAAAACGCCAAGGTAACACCAATATTTAAGTCAGGGCGGACCCCAAAGAGATGTAGGTAATTATAGGCCCATCTCCGTTTTGCAAAAATAGTTTCAAAAAATTATTGAAAGGGGCCGTTCATGATCAATTTATTGCTTTGCATCATTATTTAAATGGGCCGTAGAATTCTTTCAAATTTGAAATAGTATATTTCTTTAGTGCTGATAACAAATCTGAAATAAAAAATAGGGCTTACCATATTCGTTTTTGAGAACAAAAGAGTTTCAAAAAGATACATTTTTGCTCAAAAATTTTTACATTTAGTTACCACACAACTCTATGGGAAAATGTGATTTACAGATACTTAAGTGCTCCCAAAAGAACAGGGGGCGAACGTTTTTCTGATGGTCACATATGTTTAGGTCTAAGTTGTCCATACTTGAAAATACTGAAATAAAAAAAAATGGTGTCACCAGATTAGTTTTCCTGAGAATCGTCGAAAAAGGGACATTTTTAGAGGGGGAAATTTCCTCTTCACTAGACACGATGCGTCCCGGGATGCGTTCTCGCGTTATTTTACGCCTATCTGACACGCAGGAAAACAAAGGACATGGGTGCGTGAAAGGTGGACGCGTAATTAATCAGCGCGTTCTTAGACGAGTCCTAGCAACATTCAGAGTTCTACGCGAGTTTGCAAACGCTTTACACATTGCGTAAATGCAAGAAGTGGAAAATCGCTCAATGAATTTTTGCGACGCGCTTAAAATCGCAAACGAATGCACGCTTGTCATCTCAGAGTGTATTAAGTCGGCTTGCGCGTTACTCCTTAGAAACCAACTCATTCATGCCAACACCTTAACTAATGCAGGTTTATTATCAAATGCTCGATCTGGTTTCTTTCTAACCATTTTCAACTTCCACAACGTTAAATGATGTCAGGATTTATTTAAAAAAAATATGGATTAATGGTTATGCTACAGGTGTTATATTACTTGATTTAAAGAAAGAAAGAAAGCGTTTGATACAGTGAATCTTGAAATTCTTATAAAAACACTTAACCCATTATGGTATATATAATAGTGAACTTTTATGGTTTCAATCATATCTGGGCAACAGAATAAACTGTGAATATTTAAATTCAACTTCAAGACAAAGGGGTGAAGCCCATCAAACCAGTCGGCCGTGCTGGGCGCGAACATTTTGATATTGCACGGAATAATTATTACGTTGTTGCTTGTATACACTCATACTGTCAATTCGATAAAAACAATCCGGCCCAAATATCAGTTGTTGGATGTTGGGTGCTATTGGGTGGTTTTAAATTTTGTCTACCCATGGCCACACAACATGGGCAAAAGCAATACGGCATAACGTATTGCCGCAACGCGTTGCGAGAAAGTTGCAACGCGTTGCGACATTGCGGCAAGCGGTTTGCGACATCAGCAACGCGTTCCGGTGTCGGCCAATCAAAATATGGATTTCTGTGACTTATTTCAAAAAATAGTAGACCCACAACGCGTTGCAAAGTATCTAGCAACGCGTGTGATGGGAAACTCACAACGCGTTGTTAGATGCAAGCTTCCACAACGCGTTGCGAGATTTCACAACGCGTGGTGAGGCGGTTACACGCGTTGCGAAGGTCCACAAGCCATAAGGGTCATAACGTATTGCCGCAACGCGTTGTGAGAAAGTAGCAACGCGTTGCGACATTTCGGACAACGCGTTGCGGCGTGGGCAATCAAACCATGAATTTCTGTGACGTATTTCAAAAAATAGATCAAAAACGCGTTGCTGGCAATACGTTATGACCTTATAGCTTTCACAAACGCGTTGAAAGCCATCACAGCGCGTTGCAAGCTTCACAAAACGCTTTGCAAACTTCACACGCTTTGTGAAGGCAATAAGGTCATACCGTATTGCAGCATGTCGCGTTGTGAAGGTTTTGCAACGCTTGTGAAGGTCGCACGCGTTGTGAGAATTTAAATTTTTGAAATCCGTCACAGAAATTTGATTATGATTGGCCGACACCGCCAACGCGTTGCTGAATGTCGCAACGCGTTGCTGAAATTCCGCAACGGGGGCGTTGCTGAAATGTTCGCAACGCGTTGCCGAAATTGTCGCAACGCGTTGTGCCTTTCTCACAACGCGTTTGCGGCAATCGGTTTTATGGGTCCCTTATGGCTTGTGTAACCTTGCAACGCGTTTGCGAACGTGCAACGCGTTTGTGAAAGCTCCCAACGCGTTGTGAATGTTTGCAACGTTGCAAAGTATCTAGCAACGCGTTGTGGTCTAATTTTTATGTGAAATACGGGAACTCAAGAAATTCATATTTTTGATGGCCGACAACACCGCAACGCGTTTGCTGAAATGTCGCACGCGTTGCCAAATTCGCAAGCGTTGCCCGAAATGGTCGCACCGACGTTGCCGAAAGTCCGCAACGCGTTGCTACTTTCTCGCACGCGTTGCAGCAATCGTTATGGGCCTTTATGGCTTGCCATAACACACGAATGAAATGGACACGTCAGTCGCTGATTTAAAATAACCGCCTCAACGAATACATCTTTTCAATCTAAGCGCGCCCTAAGCACCTAACGATTGAGTATCTGACACAATTATCCAGTACACTATTTTAACAAAGCGGCTAGGGGCCGACCAGTGGTAACCTCGTCCATCAAGAAGTCTTCTTTTGTTTATCGCAGTTAATCCGGTGACATCAACATCCATATACTGCCCATCCCAATCGATCCCATGGGCGATGCTTGGCTGATGCTGATCAATCTTTCCCATCATCGGCTTAAAGTATTTTGCATCGCGAAATGAAATGGAGCTATGTAAAGATCATGACATACGAAATAGTTTCTCTATAGGCCTATTTTATTCTTTTATCACGATTCAATAACTTATTTCTGTTGTATTGTAAAACCGCCTTAGGGAGGTCTATATTTGGAAATTTTGTTTAATGAAACTAAAATACGTTTATTCCAAGTAGTTAAACTTTTTCTGTACAACCTCTAAGAAAATCAAGAACCAAAAATGGTTCGGTAAAGTTTTCCCGTCAGGAGAACCCTAAAAGGTTCTTTAATGAACCAAAAAAGTTTTCCCCAAAACGTGATACAGAACCATTTTTGGTTCTATCAAGACCCTTTTTTGGTTCTTCAATTTTGCAAAACCTTTTATTGAGGTTCAAGACAAAGGTTCTTTATAGAACCTTAAAAAAAGTTGCAGGGCCTTTGAAGACCCACAAAAGGTTTCTTGATAGAACCAAAAATGGTTTCTGTATCATGTTTTTGAACCCTTGTGGTTCTTTAAAGGAACCTTTAGGGTTCTCCCGAGAGGACAACTTTATAACCATTTTTTCTTAGAGTGTAATATTTGTTCTATATAAGCCTAAAACTCACTTATTTCTGATTAAAAATAAAAATGTCCCCCCGTTAAATGCCGGACCTTACGCTTATTAGCGGTCAGCGGTTATTTTTATTCCAAATTTAGTCATCAACACGATTCTATTTTCTATGGAGATGGTGAATAATTCAACCAGTCCAACAATAAGAGTACTTGATGACAAGGTTTACCACCCGGGTCGGCCCCGAGCCGCTTGTCTATTAATTACACCTGGCCACCCTAACCATACATCATTTTTATCACTACCGATTAGTGTATCATATGCAAAGCGGCACCCCAGTATGTGGAAGAAAGCGGAGGCAGCCATTGCCTTTCTCTTTTGGTACTCATGTTTTTCTTTGTGGTCGGCAAACATGCGAGACGATGAATTTTCTAAAGACATGACGTAACGTTTTGCCTCTCTATCTATATAGAACCTCTTGGCTTCAAGACCATAAATAAAAAACTCTCTCCTCCAGGTTGCTCTAGTTTCATGGTTCTCTTCTAAGTCCTAACAAACAACAGTAATGTCCCGAAATCAGAGAGGTCGAATGTTGTAACACTTTAACATCTTAAGCCAAAGCAGGGGCAGGGCGGGCCAAGAATCCCAACATTTCAAGCGCCGTCAAACGGCGCCATTGGTTTAAATTTAACACGTAAAAGCGAAATCTTGAACGAAAACATTCTGATTTTTTATATGTTTGTTCACGGATAATTGTTCTTATTCCAAAACCCGTTGAGTTGAAGAATCACTCCACTGTAAGGGTGTATTTCGATTATTTTTGTTTTTTTCTGAATACACGGACGAAGGATTAGGATCGTCTGTGGTCATGGGAGTGTTCCCATGACCGACCTACTTTCAAAGCACCTCCGTTGTCTGGTAATTTTCCTTTGAGATTTGGGTGAGTTGTTATATTGAATGAGACTTGGCCGCCATCGTCTGTCGCTGTCGCTGGATAAGGAGAGACTGGGCCCTCCGACAGCTGCTGTCCTCAGAAAAAGTTGCACATCAGAAAAAAATGGTTAAATATGTATTTCAAATAAGCCCGGAAAATAAGTCATTCTTACAAGACACAAACCAGCTTTCCAATGGGTTTTTGTTTCATCTTATTTGCTTTTGGTAATCCAGAAATATAACCAATTTAGTGCGAAGCACCAAAATCTATTTTGTGCCTATAGTAGTAAGGGCCGGTGGGCCCAAGAAAAAACAAGTTTGTCTCAGAAAGACCCGCGCGCATTTATGTTAAAATTGCTTTTTAACCGCATCCTTTTTTTTTTTTAGGTTTTACTCACTTTGAATTTTTTTTGTAAAAAAATTAAGAAAAAAAAGAGAATTGGCAGCGAATCGCCGAAAATGAAAAATAGGGCCAAAAATGCATTAAAAAAAAAGAAGAAGAAAAAACCCGCATTTCGCATTAGCATTTTTCTATAAATTTTAAAAAAAACGCATTTCGCTTAGCTTTTTCACATTTTCTTCTGAACAAAACTTGTTTTTTTGGCCTAGTATTAATGCCAGTTTATACATGGGCAGAGTTGTTTCGCGCAGTTAGTTTCATGCCGTCTTGACTCCAACTGTCAACGATTCAACTTGACCAAGAAACCAAACACAATTACAGTCAATCAAGGAAGTCCTAGTTTATCGACACAAGTTTTTAATAGTCCAACAAATCAGTTCAATGATCAATATCTTCTTTTCATATAATTAATTAACAATCCAAAGAAAGGCGCTTTTGATTTATTAAAATGGTATCAGGATGTCCCTTAAAAAATCGAACGTACTGAATTTTGCCCTGATGTAAAGCATTCCATCAAAAAATATCCCCATCGAAAAGATTAAATGGAGATCCAACAACTTTTTTAAAACTTTAGGGCTTCATTTCTCTCGTCAATACACAGGCGCTTTTTTAGACCTCAAATTCATCCCAAACTTCATCAAATTGAGAATAACCTTAACTGTTGGAGAAGAAACGTCTCGCTTTATATGGGCAAATGTTGTACTGTGATTCATCTTTGTTGCTGCCGCAACTTTTGTACCTTTTTTTCTGTTCTGTGTATTAACATTCCCAAAAGTTTTTTTTTTTTTTTTAAGATTTTTTAGTTTTTTAAATTTATTTGGAATGGTGGTAATGACAAGAGTTAAGCGGGATGTCCTTTATATCTGGTTATGATGATGGTTGTTCTTTTTGGATGATTGATCCACTTCTGTCTTTCAGGCTCAAAACATTACTGTGGGTTTCAACAGCTGTTGCCCGACCTCTTTTTTGGAAACTCTTGAAATTATCTATTTTGAACATTTTTTCATCCAGATTAGGACGATCTTGAAGAGGCCCCTGCCTACAGATTCCCTTTTTGTTGCATACCGTTATTCAATTGGTCTTTAAATGTGTCTTTATTTATACAGAGAACAAAATTAAAGGTTTCAACTAGGATTTCACATATCAGGTGCTCTAAAAAATCGAAAGTACTGATTTTTGCCCTGATGAAAGCTTTCCATCAAAAATTAACCCATCTGAAAGGATTACGCTGAAAAATGTTTCTTTTGTACAAAGAGTTGAAAATTTTTCTTTTCGTATAGGAATCAAATAACGATAAGTCAGCCGAGGCTTTCTATTGAAATATAAAGCAAATTTAAAATCCCCTTTTTTCTTTCTTTTAAGAAATAATTTCTGTAGCCAAGTACGAGGTACGAAATCTATTGAATGTGCCCTAATCTATAATAGAAATTACCATTATGACAATATTTTTGGTTTTTTCAAAATCTCTCGTTGCACCTTTAAGGAAATTTAGATTGTTGATTTTAACGATTTTGGTTAATTAAATTTAAAAAATTAAAAATGTTCGACTGAACAAAAAGTTCTTCTATTACCCTATTGGGATGCAAAGGGGATTCATAATATCTCTGACCTTTATAGCACTAATGTTTTTCAAACATTTGAAATTTCTCTTGTTTTATTGAATTTGATTATTCCCATCACCGATAGAAGAAAATACAATTCTTAATGAATGGTATTAGTTGGGAGTTGTTTCAGAACCCCAATATGATACACAGGATAATGTATGTTAATACCATTTCTGCTTCCCTTTTGGGAGCATAAAAGGTTCCCAAACATTTCTAGGAAATTGGTTCACAATAGTAACTTCAAATGTTACCATTGCAACCCACTTGAGATCTTTTTTATTTTAAATTTTCCACAAGGGGAAATCTGCACAAACCAATTTCTTCATCCAAGATCGGGAGAATTGATTGACCAAACTGTTTACTTCTGTATGAGTTGCCAAAATCAATTTTTACACTTATTCTGTGATTGTACCAGGTGTCTCCACTATGAAGATGAATTATGTTTTCACATCATAGTGTTACCAAGGAACTCCTTTGTGTTTTCCAAGTTTGGAGAAAATGTTATAGAGACACCTCCGAGCAAGCATTTGACCTTGTATTACTTTGCTCTTTTTATGTCTACATTTTTTATATTCACAAGTGGCAGATTCACAAAAGACCCAGTTTTGGTTTTGCTTTTTTCATTTTGGCTCAAATTGAAACTGTTATAGTTAGCCTCCATTTTGTGATTAAAATATATTTTAATTGTCAATTTTATTTAAGAGATTTCGCACTGGAAAAGTACTTTTGGTTTACTTGAAAAATGGGATTTCCCCTAGTGCTATTGTTTGAGATATGCACCTGTTGTTTACACTAGAGAGCGAAGGGGATTCCCCACGATAGAACTTTAGAAAGGGGTGAAGCCCATCAAACCAGTCGGCCGTGCTGGGCGCGAACATTTTGATATTGCACGGAATAATTATTACGTTGTTGCTTGTATACACTCATACTGTCAATTCGATAAAAACAATCCGGCCCAAATATCAGTTGTTGGATGTTGGGTGCTATTGGGTGGTTTTAAATTTTGTCTACCCATGGCCACACAACATGGGCAAAAGCAATACGGCATAACGTATTGCCGCAAACGCGTTGCGAGAAAGTTGCAACGCGTTGCGACATTGCGGCAAGCGGTTTGCGACATCAGCAACGCGTTCCGGTGTCGGCCAATCAAAATATGGATTTCTGTGACTTATTTCAAAAAATAGTAGACCCACAACGCGTTGCAAAGTATCTAGCAACGCGTGTGATGGGAAACTCACAACGCGTTGTTAGATGCAAGCTTCCACAACGCGTTGCGAGATTTCACAACGCGTGGTGAGGCGGTTACACGCGTTGCGAAGGTCCACAAGCCATAAGGGTCATAACGTATTGCCGCAACGCGTTGTGAGAAAGTAGCAACGCGTTGCGACATTTCGGACAACGCGTTGCGGCGTGGGCAATCAAACCATGAATTTCTGTGACCTATTTCAAAAATTAGACCCCCCACGCGTTTGCAAGGTATCTAGCAACGCGTTTTGGGAAACTCAAAACGCGTTGCAAGCCTTCACAACGCGTTGCGAAGATTCCGCAACGCGTTGTGGCGCTTTACCGCGTTTGCGAGGTCCCACAAGCCATAGGCCATAACGTATTGCCAGCAACGCGTTGTGAGAAGTACACGCGGTTTGGGAATTTCGGCAACGCGTTGCGGGCGTCGGGGCCCAATCAAAACCCTGACTTTCTTGTGAAACGTATTTCAAAAAATAGATCCACAACCGTTTTGCGGTCAATACGTTTATGAACCCTTATAGCTTTCACAACGCGTTGCAAGCCAGCACAAACCGCGTTGCGAGCTTCACACACGCGTTGCAAACTTCACACCCGCGTTTTGTGAGGCAAAAGGGTCATCACGTATTGCCGCAAACGCGTTGGGTGAAAGGTTGTGCAACGGCGTGTGTGAAGGTCGCAACGCGTTGGTGAGATTTAATATTTTTGAAATACGTTTTTTCCCACAAGAAATTACCTGAGTATTAATTGGCCGACACCGCGACGGGTTGCTGAAATGTCGCAACGCTTTTCCTGAAATGTCGCAACGCGTTCCTGACAATGTCGCAACGCGTTGCCGAAATGTCGCAACGCGTTGTGACTTTCTCACAACGCGTTGCGGCAAGACGTTTTGTCCCTTAGGCTTGTTAACCTTAGCCACGCGTTTTTCGAAGCTTGCAACCGCGTTTGTGAAGCCGCAACGCTGTTGTGGAAGGTTTTGCAACGGTTATTTGCACAGTATCTATAGCAACGCGTTGTTGGGTTCCTATTTTTTGAAATACGTCCACAGACATTTCAATGATTTTGGAGTTGGCCGAACACAGCAACGCGTTGCCTGACATGGGTCGCAACGGCGTTTGCCCGAAAATGTCGCCCAACGCGTTGCGAAATGGTCGCACGCGTTGCGAAATTTCCGCAACGCGTTGCTACTCTTCTCGCCAACGCGGTGCAGCAATACCGTTATGGTCCTTTATGGCCTTGCCAGACACAACGAATAACATTGACACTTCCAGTCTCCTTGATTTAAATAAACCGCCTCATGAATACATCTTTTCACCTAAGCGCGCCTAAGCACCTACGCGAGTGAGTATCTGATCACAATCATCCACGTACACTATTAGAACAAGCGTTAGGGTCCGACCAGGTAACCTCTTCAATCAAGAAGTCTTCTTTTGTTGATCGCATTAATCCGGTGGACTCATACATCATATACTCCCATCCCAATCGATCCCATGGCGAATGCTTTGCTGATGCTGATCACTCTTGTACATCTCGGCTTACGTATTTGCATCGCGATGAATGGAGCTATGTACAGAACAAAAAAATGACATACGAAATTAAGTTACTCTATAGCCTATTTTATCTTTTACACAGAATTCAATTCACGTTTTTCTGTGTATGTATAAAACAGCCCTTAGGTCTTAAATTTGAATTTTGTTAATGAAACTAAAATACTTTATTCAAAGGTATTAAACATTTTTCATGTACACTCCTAAGACAATCAAAGAACCAAAAATGGTTTCTCAAGTTGTCCTCTCAGGAGAACCCTAAAGGTTCTTTTAAATACCAAAAAAGTTTCCCAAACGTGATACAGAACCATTTTTTGGTTCTCATCAGATCCTTTTTTGGTTCTTCAATTTTGCAAGAACTTTTATTGAGGTTCAGACAAGAGGTTTCTTTTAGAGAACCCTTTTTTCTTAAAAAAGTTCGGACTTTGAAGAACCAAAAAAGGTTCTGGATAGACCCAAAAATGGTTCTGTATCATGTTTTTAGACCCTTTTTGGTTCTTTTAAAGAACCTTTAAAAGTTCCTCCTGAGAGGACCACTTTAGAACCATTTTTTCTTAGAGTGTAATAATTTTCTATATAAGCCTAAACTCACTTATTTCTTGATTAAAATACATTCCCCCAGTTAAATGGCCGAACTTACGGCTTAGCGGTAGCGGTTATTTTATTCCAAATTAAGTCTCACACGAGTCTATTCTATGGAAGATGTGAAGTAATTCAACAAGTCCACAATAGAGAGTACTGATTGACAAGTTACCCGGTCGCCCTATCCGCTTGCTTTATTATACCTGGCCACCTCTAACACATACTCAATTTTTATCACACCGAATTAGTGTATTGCAAAGAGGCCCCACAGTTGTGGAAGAAGCGGAGGCAGCCATATTGCTTTCTATTGTTTGGTACTCTGTTTTCTTTGTGGTCGGCAAAACATGCGAACGAGAATTCTAAAGATGACGTAACGTTTTTGCTCTCTATCTATATAGAACCTCTTTGCTTCAAGACCATAAAACTCTCTCCTCCAACAGTAAATGGGGGTTGCGTACGGTCTGATTCTCTTCTAACAAACAACAGTAATCGATCAGAGAAAGGTCGAATGTTGTACACTTTATCTTAAAGTCAGATGCAGGGAGGGCGGCCAAGAATCCCAATTTCACGGCCGGTCAAACGTCGCCATTGGTTTAACGTAAAAGCGAATCTTGCGAAAAATTCTGAATTTGTTATATTTGTTCAAGAATATTTTCTTATTCCAAACGGTTGGAGTTGAAGAACACTCCACCGTAAGGGGTTTATTTCGATTATTTTGTTTTTTATGAATAACGGACGAGGATGAGGTCTATGTGGTCATGGGTGTTCCCATGACCGACCTACGTCAAAGCACCCCGTATTTCTGTAATTTCCTTTGATATTTGGGTGAGTTGTTATATTGAATGAGGCTTGGCCGCCATCGTCTGTCGCTGTCGCTGGATAAGGAGAGAGTGAGGCCCTCTACAGCTAGCCTGTCTCAGAAAAAGTGGCACAACAGAAAAAAACTGGTTAATTAAAAAAAAAAAAAAAAAAAAAAAAAAAAAAAAATAAGTCATTCTTACAAGACAAAAACCAGGCTTTCCAATGGTGTTGTTTTCATCTTATTTGCTTTGGTAAATCCAGAGGGAGATATAATCAATTTAGTGCGATACACCAAAATCTAATTTTGTGCCTATAGTAGTAGGGCCTAGTAGGGCCAAGAAAAAAACAAGTTTGTATCAGAGACCGCGCGCATTGGGTTTAAAATTGCTTTTTGACCGCATAATTTTTTTTTAAAAAAAAAAAAAAAAAAAATTTATTGGAAAAAAATTAAGAAAAAAAAGAGAATTTGGCAGCGAATGCGGCCGAAAAATGAAAAAGTGCGGCCAAAAAGCATTAAAAAAAAAAAGAGAAGAAAAACCGCATTTCGCATTAGAATTTTTTCTATAAAAAAAACGGCATTTCGCATCATTAGCATTTTTCACATTTCTTCTGAGACAAAACTTGGTTTTTTTGGCCTAGTAGTATGCATTTTTCATAAATGGGCAGAGTTGTTTCGCGCAGTTAGGCCATGCTGTCCTGAAGCTCACTGTCAACAGATTTTCAATGGACAAAGAACAAACCCATATTAAAGTCACTCAAGGAAGTCGAGTTTTATCGACACAAAGTTTTTAACTATGTCACATAATCAGTTCAATGATAAATATCTTCTTTTCATAAATAATTAATTACAATACAAAGACATGGAGCTTTGAATTTATTAAAATTGTATCAGGTGTCCCTTAAAAATCGAAGCGTAACTGATTTTTGCCCTGAATGTAAAGCTTTCCATCAAAAATTAACCCATCTGAAAGGTTAATGAGAAATCCACCCCTTTTAACTTTAGGGATTCATTCTCCTCTGTCAATACTAATGCTCTTTTTTGACCTCAATTTAATCCCAAAACTCCAATTAGAATACCCTTACTGTTGAGAAGTAGAAACGTTCGCTTTATATGTGGAAATGTTCTGTGATTAAATCTTGTTGTGCCGCACTTTTTGTACCTTTTTTTCTGTTCTGTTGTATTAACATTCCAAAAGTTTTTTTCACCCAAGACATAAATTGACTTTTTTATAAATTTATTTGGAATGTGGTAATGAATGAGTTAAGCGGGATGTCCTTTTATGGTTATGATGATGGTGGGTCTTCGGATGATTGATCCACTTTCTGTTTCTTTCAGGCTCAAAAACTAACATGGGTTAAACTGAAATTGACCCCGACTACTTTTTTGGACTCTTGATTATCTATTTTGTAACAGTTTCAGCCAGATTGACGATCTTGAAGAGCCCACTTGCCCGATTATCTTGTTTTGAATACCTATCTAATTGTCTTTAATGTGGTTATTTATACAGAGACAAATTAAAGGTGCAACGATAGATTTAACATATCAGGTGTCTCTAAAAATCGAAAGTACTGATTTTTGCCCTGTGTAAAGCTTCCTCAAATAACCCTCTGAAAGTTAATCTGAAAATGTTTTCTTTTGACAAAGAGTTGAAATTTTTATTTCGTATAGTTAGAGCAAATACGATATTCAGCCTATGCTTTCTATTGAAATATAAGCAAATTAAAATCATCTCTTCTCTCTCTCCCTATCTTTCTTTTTTAAATATTTCTGTAGCCAAGTACGAGGTAAAAATCGTGGAGTGTCTAATCTATATGAAATACCATTATGACACAATTTTTGGTTGTGTCAAAAATCTCTCGTTGCACCTTTAAGGAAAATTAGATGTTTGATTTTTATCTTCAGGAACCCAATTTGGTGAATAAAAATGTTTCGCGAAAACAAAAGTTCTTCTATTACCCTATTTGGTAGGCAAGGGGATTCATAATATCTCGACCTTTATAGGCAATAATTTTATCAACCATTTGAATCTCTGTTATTAATTTGAGATGCCCATCACCGATATAAAAAGACTAAAATACAATTCTTTAATGATGGATATTAAGTTGAATTTGTTTGAACCCCAAATGATACCCAGGATAATGTTTTAAATACATTTCTGCTTCCCTTTTGGGAGCAGAAAAGGTTTCCCAAACATGTTCGGGATTGGTTCACAATAGTACTTCAAATGTAACATTGAGACCCAATGGAGATCTTTTTATTTTAAATTTTTCCACACGGAATCTGCACAAACCAATTTCTTTCACAAATTCGGGAGGTTGATTCACACAACTGTTACTTCTGTAATGAGTTGACAGAAATCATTTACACTTCATCTGTGATTGTCACCATGTGTCCTCCACTATGAGATTAATTATGTTTTCACATCAATAGTTTTACTAAGAATCCTTTGGTGTTTTCCAAGTTGAGAAATGTTAGAGACACCTCCGGCAGAGCTTGTATTAATTTGCTTCTTTTATGTCTGAAATTTTATATTCACAATGCAGACTTTCAACAAAATAACCTCAGTTTTTGTTGCATTTTTCATTTTGCTCAAATTGAAACTGTTATATTAGCCTCCATTTTTGTGATTAAAAATATTATTTTAATTGTCAATTTTTATTAAGAAAGATTTCTCACGGGAAAAGTACTTTGTTTTAAACTTTACAACTGGGATTTCCCCTAGTGGCTATGTTGAGAATATGCACCTGTTGTTTACACTAGAGAGCGATGGGAATTCACCCCAGTATATAATTTAGAACATGAGAGGCTTAAATTGTTTTATAACAGGCTTGAGAATTACAACATATGCAAGCATTCTAGGGGTTCCACTGATGTTATTTTGTTTACGATGGTGCACAATGGCAGATGAATGTAATTTAATGTGAATATGATTGGGCGTGCAGGTTATGTTTATGCCATGATTGATGCCTGTAAATTGATTTTTTAGGATCGGGAATCTAACTGTGAGTAGTTAAAATACTTCTCACTGAAAGACCGGGACAGCCTTTTGTAACCAGAAGCTATACAGCAATAGTATTTATAGCTAGTTTTATCTAACCATAATGCGGAACTCCGTAGATTACGCGAATGCTAAATATGTCCCCGCCGCCTGTCGCGATCACTAACATGCGATAAAAGCAAAACCCCACCCTCTCTCCCCCAACACCCCCAAACCCCAGACACCCCCCGCAAAACCCCACCCCCTTCCCACCCCCTCCTCCACACCACCACCCCTTCCCAACACCCCCCTCAATACCCAACTCCCTCCCCAACACCCCTCTACAGACCAAACATACAGAAACATTCCCCCACCGCCCTCCCCTATGGCATAGTAGTTCTAACGTAGAGAAGAATTTTTGCCTATCCGACGTACTTTTTCAGAGATACAGCAATATTCATATTCTAATTAGCTCATTTGCAAACTAAGCCGCATACATCCCACATACTTTCGAATTGCCAAAAAGATGTGTCCCATGATCGGCTTTCATACTATTTGCCCTGGCAGCTGGGACTCACAACGTACAGAACGTTAAAATAACTGGGGCCGTAAAAAATACGAAACTATTGGCCCGGGAACTAAAAACGACGTGACACCACAGTTTCACGTTATCAGAATTGGCCTTGATTTGGGTTTAAACAAAATGTTTTCAATTCTTTACACTTTAAAGTGCCCAAGGGGGGGGGGGGGGTCCATAGTACCCGATTTGATTTTTTTGCGAATTTTCACGGTTACGCAATCCAATTTTTCAAGGAGTTTTTTGCTATTTGTCTGATTTATGAAGACGCTTCTCCTGATAACTAAAAAATTTCAATCCGGCCGCCACGGCTTCATTGCCCCCCATATATAAGCAATGACAAAGATACAGGTGTGTGGAGGCATGTCTGCCAAGAGTAGTAACCACTTTATTCACCATTGGCTACAACATATACCAGGCAACTAG
>JAMKCH010039716.1:0-13491 GCA_023653785.1 Ophioderma brevispina
ACAAAAATTAACAAAGCATGTCCCACAGTAGGCCTATGCCTCCTTCTTTATTTCTAAGAAGACACCTAGAATAGAATGTCCATTGTATTTAATGTGAAATCGCCTCCTGTAGTCTTCTTTCACTGGAAAGTACTTCCAATTGTCTTGTACCTATCCTTTCTTTCTAAAATACATTTTTAATAAAAAAATGTTGCTGCATTTGAGTAATTATATATTTTTCATTTTATTAGTCAGTATTTTGGCAGGCCATTTTTGAATTTTCTCCAATTTCGGCTACTGGGGAAAACTTATGCTGGTAAGTTTTGGAAATATATCACTTCAGGGACGGTAATATGTAAGCCGGATAACATTTCAAGTAAGAAATGCATTACTTTAAAAAATAAATCTGGAAATATTGGTTGCATTTGGCGGCCATGTTGAATTTTTTACATTTGACCCCGTTGCACTCAAATTCAGCAAAGCAAACCGGCATTTTCGTAATCAGCACCAAAAATCATCCTAGAAATTTTTTTGGAAAACGCTTCTACTCATAAAAGCCTGTACTTCCTGCGAATTTTCTTTCGTCTAGTCTATATACATGAGGTATCGATCGCCATTGCGCTAATGCACAACAATATACAGCACAAAGCGCATGCCGGAATCCAATTGTAATATACCTCCTTTGCATACATTGGGAATGTATGGTGGTTTAATAATCAGACTAGGTCAAAGTTCATAGGGGCCTATTGAGATTTAATGTTTTGCCAAGTGATCCGAATGTGCTGATTTGTATACAACCGTGTTTACCAGTTTTCCAGCATTAAACTAATGTAAGTTTGCCTTGTCTGCAGCCAATAGTGTAATAGTTCAAAGGTGTTAACTGTCCTGGGCTGAAAGGAAGACAATGAACTGATTCTTAACGGGAATGATGTCATATCGTTTGACTTACTAGGTATTAAACCTCAACATATAGTTTGTGCTGATTTTCTTTCCATTTTAACTTTCTAAGCAAACCATGTACAGGTCTACACTCGTGTATTAGATCACTCCGGCGTACTGCGGTCCTTAAGCACGTAATCCTGTTTCTAAAATTTGAAAACAAAAAGTTGGCGCATATTGAAACCAGTGCGTTTGAAACTTCTCAAGACTGGAATCATACCGCAGGCATTGCGGGAAAAGGGATCGGCCGTAGCGATGCGTGTTCACCTTTTCCGTGTTTGCTGGCACCGAAGTACCACGACAAAAACGTCAATTTTCTCGATAGTTCTATAGGTTCACGACCATTTGGAGTTTTGAGTCAGATGGCAAATTTAAGAAATAAAATTCTTGCTATATGGATTGCCTGTCACAAGTTTGTTTATATTTTTGCGCCGTTTTGCCGGTTTTGGGCCAAACGGCATTATGCCGCTGCACAAAAGTAAACAAAGTTCCCGGATAGTCAGATGCCCTATAAGGGCTCTTCTTCAGTCTTGAAGTATACACTGAGATGTTCTAATGGAATCAATTAAAGTTCCTTTGTTTACCAATGGATCAGCCGAATAAATTTTTCAATTCCAAACAACACCGGTTTACCCAAAACTTTTTGCTTCATCATGATCCTGAACTGGTTTGTTTTTCTTCCAATTGACTGCTATTCAAAGACAGAACCAGCTATACTATTTTATTTTATCACAGTATCAGTAAACATGTTTGTGAATAAAAATTTTAAAAGCTTTAAAAAATTAAATTTAAAGTTTTAAATGTTGTTCTATAATCTATCTTTTTAACAAAGAATAATGACATTTGCTTGGTAATCATTATGGCATAGCATTTGAAAGATTCGTGAACTTTAAATGCTAGTGGTATGGAAATAAATAATAAACAAAAATCGGGTGGGATTCCTATACCACGCGTGCGAGGCACAATGGATTAGGCAGTCCATCGCCTCGAACCACTGCGGCCACATCGTCTGCCAATAGTCATTGGTGTAATCGCATGATTAAGCCAATCCCGCTGTTGATACCCTCGTAATGTTGAATTAAAGCAGATATTTTTTGCTAATTTTTTCATTTACATTTTACATTTTATAGAGCAAAACGTGTACAGTCTATAGGGGGGTCTTTTTTTTAGTCCTGAAAAGTACGCACTGGGTTTTGCCTCGTCAATTAATCAATCAAGCATTTCTTACTAGATTATGCAGACTAATAATCCCGCACCAGTTTTCTCCACCTGAAAATTGGCTTCAGGATATCTTGAACTGGTTTTTACATGAACAAACTATAGCTTAATCAGCATATCCTGTTCACATGTGAATGTACAATTATAAGCATTTTTTCAAGTTTTACTAACCCCAGTAATGATAATAATGACCATAACGTTTAAAGAATGCTATCGTGGTTAGTTACCATTATGGCAAACATTTTGAAAGTTTTCGTGAATTTTATATTTATAATTATAATAGTTGTGGTATGTCTAATAATAAAAATAATTAAAATAAATCGACGAGGATGGGAATCAAACCCACGCGTGCAGAAGCAAAATGGATTAGCAGTCCACATCGCTCTAACCACTCGGCGGCGACTTTCGCTGTGTACATACATCGCCCATGCATAGACAACTTCTGGTACTCTACTTGATTCTTTCGCTGTTATCAATACGGTGAGGGCGTACTCGTGGAAGGAAACACTACTTTTAAATAGGAGACGAATTGGCCACCCTTGATGATTTTTCAACGAGATTTGGACTTTATTATTTCGTATGTAATCGCATTAGTTCGTTGATGCAAATGACCATGTGACAGCTGTTTGCAAGATTTGTTTATCCCTAACGTCCTTTCGGAAAATGACTACCACCTGGACATCACCACCAAAAATGAGGTAGCTTTATTTTTTTTTTCTGGTTAGACCTATGGCAATTTTCCCCAAAGGCATGGGTTCCGGCCCCGTGTTTTGGAAACATGTTGACAAGTGGTAAAACTGGAGTTTAAGGGACGTTAGAGGTATAGTAGGCGATCGCGACTGGGTCTAGTCTCCTTAGGTACCTAGACCATGTGCACATAGTGTATTGCAATTCCTCTTTTGCGTCGTTTTTTAAAAAGCCGGAGATGACGTGTATATGCCTATTTACATTTAGAGGCCCTATTCCTTCATAATGATCTATTGCATCTCTTTATTTCTTCTTTGTTTTGTTCAAACAAAAATGGAATCGGTGTAGAAACACCGCTAAAAAATATCTACCGTTGCTTGGGGAGGGATTTAATTATATTAAATTAGAATTCGATTATGGACCAACTGTCATGATCGCAGACAACACAACATCCTTTGGAATCAAAAGAGATATCGAGGCAACGTAAATGTATGTCAGGCTGATGCCCAGCGACGGTTTGTTATATTTGTACAGAAATGTATTCAAAATTTAAAACTGTGGTTCCCAAGGTGAATTCCAGAGCCAATGTGATATAAATATTCTTGCAATCAAAGGTTAGAATACAATGTCCAGGATGAGCGTGGATTTTCATATGTGAATATCTAATTTAATTCAAGAAGAAATGTTATATATTAAAAAAGACACCGTTCAAGCTCCACATCCAGGTTCTTAGCCTCAGCTGCGACTTGCGTTTTTAACGAATAACTTTTTCTTTTTTAAAGCTTTTGACATTTTTCCAATATTGTGATTATAAAATAAAGGTTGATTCAAAAAGAAGTTTTACTCATTGTTTGTTGTGAATTTGATATATATCTATACATTCAGAAATCCATGGTAAACATCATTCATTGGAAGAGCAGTTTGGTGAACGTCCTAATCACAAATAATTTTTTCATCCTCATCAAATTATTCATTTGAATAAAACACCCATTGCCCAACTCTGCCCACATTTTCTAAGGCACTTGCATCAATTTCTATTTACCCTATCAATAAATCGTCTATTGGATATTTCGACTGATTTGTCAACCTTATCGTCACGTGAAAAGTTGGATTTTCATACTCCATGCTCCAGGAAATGAAATTATAAAAATTCAATCTGACAACATTTGAATGATATTGTTCTTGGACTCCCAGTGCATGCTATGCGTATTTGAACAACACAATTACAAAAGGCAGTCCGTAATTAAAAAATCATATTAAACTAATATTGCACTCTGTTTTGATTAATTGAAATAAATTAATTACTGCAAGAACTTATAATTTATGAAGTTTGTTTTGCCAGCTTCCAAGTCAGCACAGTATGTTCGAATGGAATTTGCGATCAAGAAGACGGCTGAACTTCATTTGCAAGAAGTCGTAGCTTCGTTAAAATTAAGGTGAGTTTCCGTACCCGACGCCATCGCACACAATTTTTCTGACACATTTATCAATTCGGAAAGGCTTCACGGAATAAAGCAGATGTTGTAGTATGTCAGATAAAAGTGTGTCAGATGGGCCAGGTTACGGAAACTCCCAAAATTACAGTGTTTCCCAAAAAAAATTTGTTGTGTCTGTGATTCTCAGGGCTTGCGCCCTCTTTAGAATTACTACCGTGTAATTTTGTTGCCAGCATATATCATAGTCATTAGCTTCTTTCCTTCCTGCGAAAATTAGAAACTTCCATCAACGCCTTATGCAAATATGCTTTCACTTTCAACTTCTGCTAATGGGATTTACACAGTTTAGGAGTGAAGGAGAAAACTGGGCTGAGATTCAGCCAATAGCTCTCTAACCATAATCGTATACTACATTAACTATACACAGTGGGTCCGTGCGCAAGATAAATCATTTGTACGCGCCTTTCAGCAAAATTGGCGCATTTTATAGTTGTTTATGTTTATGGTATCGACCACAATCGGTAACAGGCCATAGGTAGAATTCTTTGGGTGTTTGTGAAACATTGAAATGGGACATTTTTCGGGGGTATGGGAGTCTCCGCTTTGTGTAGATATTTGCCGTACCACTTGACCTACCCCTCTCCCAAATTGTTATCTTGTATTATAATTGTTAAAAAAAAACATTTCTTGAAAAATACAACAAATATCTTGTAAAGGAAGCCCCACACACATGTGACCCAATTTACTTACTACTTTCTTTACACTCTGGTAACCTAAGGAATACTTTAAGCTATATTTCACATCGATTTAGAGCATTCAATGGTTTTAAACCCTAACGTTACCAACCCCTCGCCTGGGGCTACACGCACAACGGGTCTCCGGCAGACTTTCATTATTTTCAAAAAGTTATATCTTTTCTCGAATTTTTTCCTCCCGAATTCACGATTGGTACTCGTTCGTCTAACCAAAAACCTTCTGGGCTGACGGTCTAATACGTGTTTGGGCTTGAGTTTTAATACAATACCAGCTGAATACCTCTGGTAGATTACCCGCTGCCTCGTCACATGCAATATAGCAAGGGCCATCTGGTGGTTTATTTTAAAAGAAATATTTAGGCCTATGTTCCTTTAACGGTTAAAATTACAAACGATATGTATCCAAGTGAACTGAATAATTAGAATGTAAATATTGAAGGAAAATACTAATATTGTAATTTAAAAAAATTTTTGAGGATTATGTTTCAGAACCATTTAAGAGCTGATATGCAAAGGGCTTACCACGTACCCCATTTTTACCGAATTGAGTTATTAGTATTACGTTTAATTGCTAATAAAATATAATTTGGTGCTTTTTTATTTTCCCTTCATGAGATATCTTATTTTTCCCTTTCGGAAATGTGATTAAAGGCTATAAAATCCCCGGAAAAAATGTTTTTTGTTTTCCCTTTTTTGTATGTTTTTATGGTAGTCGTTAAATGTTCTTTTTAACTTTTAAAAAACAATTTTTGGGGGGTTTTTGCTTTTGAGTTTTTTTTTGGGTGTTGAAAAAAAAAAAATTAACAGAGGTTGCTGCTTCGGAAACATTCAGAAAAATGACAGAAAATGCCATTTTGACTAATTTCATTAAAAGTTTAATATGAAAAATATAAATCGAGATATTCAATTCATTCCTTTTTAATTTAAAAAGCATTAGTTACGGTGCATAATGTAGTGACTAAAGATTCAATCAAATTGAATCACAAAGGTGGTTTAGAAAAGGGGGTCAATTAGTTGTTTTGTAAGGATCACTTTTCAAATAAAATAATTAATAAGTAAGAACAAATAAAGATGACATTTGAACGATCTTACATTTTTATATCATATCATCTGTTCTACTTTTACTAAAAAAATTAACAACTTAATATTCAATCATTATGACACCCTACTGACCATATCGGTTTTCTTCTTTTTCTCGAACGTGCAAAAATGGATGTGTAAGCCCATTTGCATATCAGCTCTTCATTTCAGATTTCCCAATTTTCTAATTTGACCTCAACATGTCACCTACTTATTAAAATATGATAAGTGAAATGCTATCTTGCCATTTTTAACTTTTAACATTTTTCAGGTTGAATTTAAACCCTTGTGTGCATTTCTGAGTCAATTTTGACACTAAATCCAATTATTCAAATTTGTTACTTGAAGCTGGCATCAGATAGTGAGGGAACATGATATACTCTCCATGTCAATATAATTATTTTGGAATAAAAACATCACCATTTATCATTGTTACCTTAGTTTGGGGGTCAATTTTGGACTTTTTGGCACATAAAAAAACTGAAGTCACCCTTCAGATTTTTACATCCACCCAGGCGATTATCCCCACATATTTTACCCAACATGTGGTGGCGAAGAAATTTGCTACATTCCCCATACCTTTGGTGCCACAAAAACTAGTCCAGGCTGAAGTAGATTGGACCCAGGGTTCATACATGGGCACTTCCCCTTTGCAGATGTGGGGGATGATCCCCTCTATTCCCTGAGATTTCCACTATGCTAAGAGAGAACCCCCACCCCCAAAAAAAAACAAAAAATCCAAGCACATCCAAGATCTTCGCCCATTTTTCGATTGAAACTGATGATTTCCTGCAATGAATAATAATTGATAAACTCTTGATGTTTCTTCTGATTTTATTATGTCAACATGCTAAACTTTTAATTTAGCATGTGGCCTATTTAGAGGAGCGATGATAAATAACTGGGGGTCGGCTTAAAATTTGGATGGGTTGGTATGTGCTAGAGAGGTTAAAAACCAAATTTCAAATCGGTTCATGCGTAAACTCCCTGGACTCTAACATAGTATGTGAGCAGACCCCCCCCCCCCCATCCATAGGGCCGTATGGAATTTTTTTTCAGGTATATATTTCAACTAACCCAAAATGAACACTTGTAACATGGAAGAGAAATTGAACAAGAATTTATGCACACTACGACCATCCAGTAGGGGCCCCCTGGAACATCTATTTTGAACCTCATGGGGGTTACTACGACCCGCGTTGTAATTGTTTACCTTCATCCTTTAAATTGATATTGACCAACTCCATATTTTAATACCGCAGAAAAAAGATAAAAACCTTTATAAGGCATGTAACCGCGCCTGACTTTTAAAGGTGATATGTATTAGCTTTGATACATTCGTAAAGGACTTCACTGTTTACAGGGAGAAAGGGTAGTAGAGAGAGAATGCGAGAGAGAGAGAACTTTGATGTGGGAAGAGAGAGAGAAGGGTAGATGAAAGGCGGAATGTAGTTGTGCTTTGAAATTAACCGGTGGCTTGAATAGTTTTTAATTCTTCCCACAATTCCATAATTTGGGCAGATGTTTGAGAGCATGTTTTGTTCGAAAAAAGACATTATAGACATGTTGATTTTTTTGAGACGGAACCATATTTTTTCTTTGCAGCGCTCCCGATTGAACTGCAATGAGTAGTCGGTACAAATACGAGACTCAGACAATGCTCATTTAATTTTCGTGTTTATCCTTGCCCATCTGTTCGATGATCATTACAAATCATCAAAAATCCTCTTTGGAAAATTTCGCAAGCTTGTTTACTTCCATTATCTCTCAAGAACATTTCATTTCCTCTTGGAGAACGAATTAATTCTATGTTATACACGTGCACCCTACTCATATGATATGGGTCAGATGATTACCACTTCTGTATTCCCCGTCCTGCTGTGAATCTGTAGACATGGGACGTCAGTGTCGTGAGAGATGTGGAGTGGTACGAGCCACAAAATTCATCGTGTTTGCTCACAGCCAGACTTGCTGGGTGTCCAGTTGCTGGTACCGTGTTGGAGGCTGAACCCCCTTATATATCCCAGTTACTGGTCATAAGATACACTAATTTGGGTGACATGAATTTTTCTTGCATATTACAGCTATTGACCCAAGGATGTAACTGCAAATTTTACATTATGACTTTTTTAGTTCGAACTTGTGCTCTTGCACAACCTGCTTTCCCGTAACAACGTACAGGTGTTTCTGCTTGCAAGGATAATTTTTCCATGCTTATCTAATACTAGACCGGTTACAGAGAAAAAAGATTCACCGTGGGTAAACATTCCCATATGGTAAGATTTCTCCTTTTTCGTATTCACAGAAATTCACTTCCTTGCTTTTATAGGTATAATATCCGATTATAACCCTATTCTAACTTACTACACATCCAACGATGGCTGAATTGGGTTTATCGTTACATTTTACTTCCAACGAAACGCCTTGGGATATCGTTTCTAGAGTTTGGTATACCCTAAAATATCCGTCGTTCATTTTTAATATGAAGAATGTTCACCATTATGATTTGACAATCTGTTTGGTGCAGATCTGGGACTTATAAATACGTCACGCTGTTCACATTGCGTCCTTTCATGTCATCATGCTCAGCGAGACCCACACATAGCAATCGGTTAATATATTTCACCGGGCCTAAAGCGAATATTACCTAACCTTCATATTCACTTGGGAATAGCTCATCTTGTGTAAATTCTCGCAGTTCTTTCGACAAAGAATCACACTTAGACGTAATGTCAAATGATGATCCTGTTTTCGTCAGATCCACACACTCTTTGCCTGCTTTCTCATGTGTTCTGCAAGCGCTGATATTAACTTGCTTTGACTCCATCGATGCGTGACACCTCTCATTTTCTTCCTTTCCAGTTTGTCAACTAGTTTCTAAACCCGTCCACCTTTTGTCTGCAAGGAGGCGATGTACTTCTTCTCAACTTCTTTCAACTGCGTTACTGCTTCAGCTGCCACTCGGGCACAGGTCTTGACTTTGTGATTATGTTCATTGTTTGCTTCAAAGTCTTTCCTTTTATTTGACAGTCTTTAAAAGTTTTCTAACTTTTTTTCATTTACATTTTTCCGACGCCTCGTTTAATTTCCACACCTATGTTTTTTGCGGCTGGTGGTAACGAACACAAGACAATCGCTACAAATAGACATCGCAAGTTTTCGCTTAATATTTTTTCAGCTCCCCTTCATGTTTATTGCAATACCTGACATCAATGGCTTGTCGTTGTTTGCCTTGTTGAAGTCTTAACAGGTATGACGGTGGTGTTTTATGGCTTAATTTCCTTATGGGTTTCTTGTAGCAAGAGCTCAATAAGAAATCCTTGCAGTCCATACACCGCACTGCTACCGCCTTACCAGACCCATCACAATTGGTGCATTTGGCCTTCACGGCCCTTGAAGCAAAGAGGGCATATCTTCCTCCTTCGGAATGTCTGCTGATGCAAGAATTTTTTTAATTCCATTTTAACAAATTGCTATAGTGGTTTTTAACATTTCGGACCACACCTACGACGTGTGAAATCGTCACTGGCCTCTACCCCCCGTGCGCAGACAATCACAGCAAAACGAGTGTTTGCAGGGTAGGATACACGATCTGTTAAGGTTGAGGCAGATTGAACATAGATCATTAGTCGATCTACAGTGTTGCTGCACAATCCATTTTGGTTTACTTTTCTTGATATTTTTTTTAATTTCCTTTTTCTAGTATTACTGGTGCTGTAGTCTATCAACATGATCCATCATTGCTGTGATTCTTGCATACATCGTGTTGCCAAAACCACTACTGAAATTCCACACAGGAAATAAACAGGAAGCACTTTTCCTTTTCAACAAGCGCATAAGGGTGTCTCAGACACTATTTACACTTTTGAATTTTGTTTAACTACGAGCAAGTAATGTAATATTGAAACTTTTCAATGAATGTTTAAAAAATCAGATATGTTGCTACCTGAATTAATTTTTTACCGCATTTGATGAAAACAATTTCATGATTTTGACAGATGAGATTAGTATTAAAAGAAATTAAACTTTCGTTATATCGGGGAGGGGAGAATCAGACCTGAACCGAAACCTCCCTATAATTTTCCTAAACTATACGACAAGGTACAGGTAATTATTTAATCTTTTTCTGAAACAAACAAATTGCATACTTTTAACTTTCTACTTAACTCATTTGAATTTTTATAATCCCATAAAACTTTAAATCCCCGTTTTAAATGTATTTCTCCCACTTATATATTTCTACTTATTAATAATGTTATTCTGTAAGTGCCTAATGACATAATGAGGTCTCAAAAATCATTTCTGTTGCTATTTTGTCTAGGTCAAATTGGCAATTAAGTGGACTATTCGTGTCACTTAATTAAAGTGTTCGACATTCTATTCAAGCTGATTCAGGACAGCCATGTGATCATTCAAAATCATTACATTTATTAAATTAACTCGAAAAGCTCCAAGATATTTTAAATTTAAATTTGAACGTCTTTATGTAAAATAGAGAACATTTGCACTTCATAAAAGTCAATCTTTGGCCTCTTAAATTTTCGGTACTTCAAACATCACCTGTTAAATTGGCCATACTCTAGATAATATGCATGAAAGTGAGCCGAAGAAAATCAACTCTACATGTTTGTCTGTTTAAATTAGAAACCGTGAGCGCGCCCATGCTCAGCTTGGTTTCTGGGAAATGTGACTGTCCAATTCTGACGTAAGGCTAGGCCATGTTGGTACTCATTTTGGTATCACTAAAAAAGAGGACCATAGGAACTAGGGCTCTACGATAGGTCCTGGTCGTACTATGGCACGTTGGCTACTTCTCTCTCGAATGGTCTCCCCAATCACTATGACATGTTTCTACTGGGTCTATGGGAGGTCAAAGCAACTGAACCGGCCTATAAGGTCAAATTTCTAAGATGCTAGATAGTGTGAATGAGTATTTTGCCCTGCCCACTAAAATGACCATACAACATGACGAGTAATTTCGAATTAGTTTATAAAAAATCGTGACTGTTTTGAAAATATTACCCGCGATGACCTTGAAAATATTTGGCCGTCATGCCTAAAACTAAGTCAAAGTTATCAAATATACATTCTTATCAGTTTGACCAGAAGATTACAATGATCCATGACTTAGCTCAATTGAACCATTTAATTTTTTTACCCTGTACAGCGGAGTCCCCAAAATAAAGGCAATCCTCGCAGTCGGTGTATAATTCAAAATTACTGAGAATTATGCAAATTTTATAACATATTCTGATCAACGAACTTGTTTCGTACATCCTGTCCATTTTTTGCTGATACGCGCTTCACTAGTTTTGAAAACAAAGGCTATTATGTACCCGCCTGTCCAAATGACCCCAATCAAGTTGCCTTAGATCGTGAAATAGGCTTCACCTGAAGTGCGAATAAAAATCTTTCATTTACAAAAACTCCTGGTACTAATCCTAGTCTGTTTCTAAAAAATAAATTATAAAAAATATTTGTCGTAGTCATGTTTATTATATCACGGTCTTTATTGTCTGTTACAGTATTTGCTCTACTCATATTAGAATATTAACTTAGCGACTTGGCAAAAATTTTATCCCAGTGGGTCTGACAAATCCGCGTGAATAATGTAATTGCAGCGGAGGGATTAATGCCAATGAATGGAAGTGGTTGGGTCTATTTTCATTTTTTTTACTTTTGAAATGTTGGAAATATCTATACGGCCTATCCTTTTTCTCAACATACTGTTCAGATTTCATCTGATTTTGCTTCATTGGTTTGTAAACAAGACGATTACGTAAGTAAGCCACAAATTAAGCCGTTCCAAGTTTGACTGGTGCATACACAATCAAGGCATGCTAAAGTACGCAGGGCTGGTTTGTGTTTTTTCTCCTGTCCCTCTTTCTTTATCCTTACTACTTAGTTTGGTTCATTTAACCCAGTAGAACTTTAAACTAATATTTTAATATTAAAAGCATTTAAGACAACATGCTTTTGACAACTAAGGGAAAGTGTCTCCGTTTACAATGACAACTGACATTGTAATTTGATGTAACTCAGTTTTGGTTTTCAGTGGTTTAATTTGTGTTGTTTGTTTTTTCTTCAAGGGTCCATATTATATCATATTGTCTCAACAGCCATTCATACCATTTCCATTTCCTCGGTATTTAATCACTCCGCTGCATTTTGCAATATTCACGCGGATTTATCAGAACCACTGAATATAAAACATTTAAGTTGGCCAAGTCGCTAAGTTCTATTCTCAATTGAGTAAGAGGAAAATATGCAAGACGGATAAAAGACCGGGGATAATACAATAACGACAAATAATTTTAGTATTTTACAAAAAAAAACAAACAAAGACGTGATTAGCACAAGGAGATTTTTGTAGTTAAAAGACCATTTATTCAACTTTTTCAAGTGAACTGCTTCAACGATCTAACCGGTCACACTTGGGAGGGGGTAATTTTGACAGCGGGTACATAATAGCCTTTGTTTTCAAAACTAGTGGAACCGTATCGGACAAAATTGGACAGGATGTACGAAAACAATTTTCGTCAATTAAATATTTTTAATAAATTTGTAATAACTCTCAGTAATTTTGAAATTATAAAGCACCAACTGCGAGGATTGCATTTATTTTGGGCACCTCTGTATAAATTTACCCCTCCCCCTCAGTTTCCTCAAATAGCACACCAGGGGATTCTTGTGGACTTTTTGATAGTCTGCCTCCTTAGCTGAAAAAAATATTTATTTACCTATTATTTCCGCCATCTGGCCTACATAGACCTAACGTTACCTTCCTGGACTATATAAGGAGAACTTACCGACTGGTCGTCTTTGGGTGGTCTAGACCCCTGTCCTAAGTGGGAATTGCGCATGCCCTCATTTGGCGTAGTTTGAAAATTCTTTGAGCTCTAAAGACAATGCCGATAAGGAGAGAAGGAGGCTTCTAATTTCATCATAGTTATATTTCACCATCAATTTTGAATTGGTGTTTTACACAACTACTTTATCATGTAACCAGGTGTTAGTAGTATATCCCCAAAATACACTTGTGCGTCAAGAAAAAATGAGAAAATTCTGAGAAACTTCAGAGGAATGCTCTCTTTTGGACAAATCCCAGCTTAGAGCAGGGCCCGAATCCAATGACCATTTATTACATAAATGAAGAAACAGAAGATGTTGCATAGCTGCCCGTATGTTATTGAGCTTGTAAAGTGAACGCCCGAGATTAGACCTCTTTGGTCCTTCATAAGCTACAAAGAGGCTCATGAGGCAGCCATTTCTACCAATCCCCAAAATACCTAATAGCTATGATGTGCTAAGACTTGAATTATATAACAATCTTCACAACAAGTTACACTCTGGAATACAACAAAATGATAAAGCCTGGCCATGACCGAAAACGCGCT
>JAMKCH010039717.1:0-83570 GCA_023653785.1 Ophioderma brevispina
GATCCATTTGTCCTACTGGGGAACTATGACTCCACCATGCCGACAAACTAAAAAAACAATGCGATGAACCGGGAATTCAATTTGATTCTCCAAGCTTCTCCGAATTTTCTTGTTCTGTTTTATACCGTCAGACACAATCCAGGTTTCTTGCGGAAAGAAAGTTACCGCTAGAATTGTAAATCCCAGGTGGGTCCTTAAAAGGTTATGCGTGAATTGTGGCCGTGTTTATTCACGGGACTGTAGTGGAGGACAATGGTGTGTCTCATACGACCTGTGCTTCCTTATAAGTAGAATACGATACAACAACATTTTTATATAAATAACTAGTCACTATAATGGTCAAATGATGTTGCTAAAATAAGGAATATCATTGGGAAATGCATCTGAGTCCCCAGAACCACTTATTTCGTTGCTAGTAACGCGCTCTGCCTTGATACCACTTAAAGCAATTTTTGTTCTCATGTTTCTGCTATTCTTTCATAACTCTTTTCAATTTCACACGTGCCAGTTTTCATTTAAATGTAAATTTAGCGTGCCCGTTGGCAGTGGCTGCACGTATATGGCAAGCCTAAAGGCCATAACGTAATTGCCAGCAACGCGTTGCGACATTTCGGCAACGCGTTGCGAGAAAGTTAGCAACGCGTTGAGTCTTCGGCAATTAGAATGACGAATTTCTATGACGTATTTTAAAAATTAGACCCACAACCGCGGTGCAACGTATCTAGCAACGCGTTGTGGCAAAACTCACAACGCGTTACAAGCCCTTCACAACCGCGTTGCTACCTTCACACGCGTGGCGACAAGGTTCACAACATAAGGGTCGAACGTATTGCCGCAACGCGTGTGAGAAAGGTAGCAACGCGTTGCGCCCACCGGCCAATCAAAATCAGAAATTTCTGTGACGTATTTAACAAAAAAAAGATATCCAACCAACGCGTTGCGGCAATACGTTCTAACCCTTATGCCATTCACAACGCGTTGCAAGCTTCCCACGCGTTGCGAGCTTCACCAACGCGTTTGTCCAAATTCACGCAGGCGTTGTGAAGGCAATAAGGGTCATAACGTATGTCGCAACGCGTTGTGAAGGGTTGCAACGTGTTGTGAATGCTTGCAACGCTTTGTGAGATTTATATTTTTGGAAATACGTCACAGAATCATGATTGATTGCCGAAACGCAACGCGTTGACGAAATGTCGCAACGCGTGTGTGACTTTCTCACAACGCGTTGCGGCAATACTTATGACCCTTATGGCTTGTGGGCCTTCGCACGCGTTGTGAAGCGTGCACCGATTGTGAGCTCGCAACGCGTGTGAAGGTTTGCAACGCGTTTGCAGCCGTACAATCCTAGCACGCGTTGTGGGTTCTATTTTTTTAAATACCGTCACAGAAATTCATGATTTGATTGCCTACACCGCAACGCGTTGCCTAAATGGTCGCAACGCTTTGCGACTTTCTCGCAACGCGTTGCGACAATACGTTATGGCTTTAATGGCTTGCCATACACGTATGCAATGAATCTATCAAGACATATTTAGCCTATATACATGAATGATATCGTAATTCTAATTTCCTTTTAGTAATTGTATGTATGAAGGTCCAAAGAGACGAAATCCGTACAAATATGTATCAAGTTTAAGAGTAAACATCATGCATATGGCCCCATTAAATAGCTAGTATAATGTACATTCATGGTATTGTAGTTCGATTGCTGTGGGTTTGATTTCTGCGCCAGACTGTAAAATAATAATAATAATCATAATTAATAACAATAATAGGTTTATTTCACCACGGTTAACTGAACATGTTCAAGTATCCATTATTTGGTGTCATTTGGGTCAATTCTGTGACCGTGGAGAGCAGAGCATCATTTCTCAGTGGATTTGTCTTCTGTGAAGGTTAATGAACAAATTAGAAGGGTGGCCCCTCGTAAAAGTCTGGGCGGAATCCAGAAGAGGGGAAATTCATATAAAGGGGTCCAAAATGAAAAATGCTTGGATTGCTGTAAACAGGTAACCAACATTTCTTCTGTTACAAGGATTAAAAAAGGTAGTTTTTTTGTTTTTTATGTAATAATATGGTTAATAAGAAAAGTTAAGACAAAATTTGTCAAATTTTTCTCACCAAAGTTTTTTTTTTTTTTTTTTTTTAACTTTTTAAAAAAGGGTCTCAAATTGTTAACCGTTCCACAGGGATTGCAACGAATGTAGTTGGCACTCTCATTTGTATACGTTTTATCGAGATAAATGAGAAAAGGTCAACCCATGACCTCTTTTAATCTCCGAATTTTAAAAATATGTTAGATGGTGCAAAAATGTTTTGTTCGCATTCCTCTGAGGAAAGATGAACAATTGAGCCCATTTTTTAAGAATCTGAGCAAAGATTTAACTTTCCGTGATGACGTTTGACATTTTTGACCGATTTTTGATGTTACATCTCCATAACCATACGTTGTAAGTAGTCAAACTATCCTTATTGTATCCTTGTAACCAAGACAACACTTTGGTTAGCCTTTTTACAGCAGTCCAAGGCATTTTTCATTTTTGACCCCTGTATTATGAATTTTCCCCCCTCCTGTTCCGCCCCACACTTTACGAGGGGCACCCCACTAAATTGTGCAGTAACCTACATAGCGACCACATCCACTGAAAAATGATGCTCTGCTCTCCCGGTCCACAGATTGCATCCAAATGACCCAACTATATTGTTCTTCCACATGTCCATAGCCTTAAAATACTACCAAAATGAAACAACATTAATTTTACATTGTAAAAATTGATGATGCATTAACAGAGATATACACATAAGCACAGGGGTTCAAAACAAATGATTGAAAGTGGAGGATAAAGTAATAGACTAAAATAGCCAATTAGCACGATTAAGAACATTCCAAAAGTGTCTATATTTGATGGATTACATACATTCCAAAAACAATACAGGCTTCCAAAAACTGTTAACACTCGGGACGACGGAATTTTGATAACAAGAAAAGTACGAATGGGTCCTTGTTTGGTATTTCTTTGAAGCCATAAAACAAGCTTTAATTTGCCATTTATTTCATCCAATCCGATACGTAAAACAAAAGATATGCTTCATCAATTATGAGGAAGGGCAAAAGCATCTGGTCCGATTTCTGCCTTAGAACACTTGGAATGCATGATGCACATAAACACTTGGCTTCATAGCACATCTTCTTTCCATCTTAAAAAGAAAAATAGATTTTTTAGTGTTTTTCTATTAAAGAAAGACTTTGAGATTCCCGTGCCACCGGTTTTTTACCAAACGTTCATCGTTGGATCTACACAACCTACTGCTCCTTCGAACAAGAGAAATGTTGGCTTGAGTTCTTGCCATTCTTTTCCGTGGATCTGTATACCTGCCCTGGTGTCTTATTTCCAATCCTCTGCCTGCTTGCATTAGTCCATGTGGTTTAGTATATCCCGAGTTTCTCTTCTTTATCTTTTTTTTGTTTGTTTATTTGTTTTACTTTAGAGTGTTTTATTGTTGTTGTTTATTCTGCCTATAGAATCATATAATTTCTTATCTGGGAATCCAATAAGAAAGTGTATGATTGGTGGGTTTAGTTTTTGGTTTGGTTTAAACATTCTGTGTAATTTTGAGCGACTTGATAGGGCTACTCTGCTAATGAAGTGAACTTGAACTGATTAATCTTGGAAAAAACAAGTATTACTGATCATAAAGACAATGCTCACACTTTATGACACTAATGAGTTCAAAAAGGGATTGTCAATAACTCTTCAATATGCTCAATTTGCCAAGAAATAACACAATCAATAGCCCCATTTTTGAGTATGTTAACAAAATCACGTTTGCCCACAATCTTACAAAGTTTTATGAAGATTAATCGAAAGAAAACGGGTTTGGTCACTGTCTAAAGTTTGCTTGGCTTTATCTGTTTTGGCGGTAATGGGCCTTTATTATGCTTAAGCGTTCTTGCCATTGCTTGGGTCATGCGGTCACGGCCAGTCAATATATCGTAGGGTGTTGAAGTCCATTCGGTCGTTGTGAGCGATGTCACATATTCATCTGTGTGGGTCCGTCGTGCGCTGGACGTATGTTAGATGCCTGTTAAATTTTTTCTTTGTGAGCTGAAGTTAATCGTGTATACATCGTGTAGATGTGGGATTGTTTTGTTGAGCAAGAGGAGAATTTTACTTCTGTTCTCCGGAAATCGATCCCCTCTCGGGGTGTTTTTAAAAAAAATCTCTCACGTTTCTCACAATGTCTCAAATTTTGTGTGCGTTTTACGGTATTCGGTCCCCAAAACAACATCAGCATACCACGGGAAGTTTCGGAGTACACGTAATGGGAGATATTCCGCCTTATAACTGTTTACCATGCCATTGTGTCCCATTCAACTCCGTTATCAAGTCAAACACTTCTTCAAAATGATTGTGAAGGTCTGTAGTCGGCAAGCAATACAGTTTTTGGAACCGGGAAGTAGATCATCGCATACTCTACAGGTCCTGAGTGCGTAGCTTGCGGTGTAGTGTCATGAGCCAAGGTTTCCAGTTTCTGTTTCGAATCGGCTTCTCATCTTAGCATCATTAAATAGCATGTAATTTTATTGTCCCTGACAAATAGTCATCCAGATGAGCTTGTGCGTCAGTAGAATTTCATGCCCATGTTTTCAATGCTTCTTAATGTCCCTCATAGTCTCGCTTTTTTATTTCAATCATAAATCCAAATTCATCATGGGTATTTTAATTTGTTTTGGCTCAGATTTCCATTTAAATGTTCGACCCAAATTGTTATGGATTAGCACTATCATTGGTGCTTTTATTGAGATTCAATCATTCACTCGCAAGGTTAAGATATAGATTAAATCACTGTGTTCATAGTTCATCTCTAACGGTCGCTCATATGTTTGTTTTTGGTAAGCCGCGCACTTGTTGCATTACATGGTCCATTGTGAGTTTATCTTGATTGCGTTGCTTAGTCTAGGCGTGCGTTGCGGTTGCGCTTGCTTTCCGCTCATTATCGCATCTCTTGCGGCTTGCGCTCATTGTTTATCTTATAAAACACAGATGTGGGCCCATTGCTGTTAATGTTGTTGTTAATTACCATAGGTGTGATTGCGTGCTTGAGTGACTTTCAAGTTCGCGTGGCCTTATCATGTTGCATACCCTTGCGTCAATATATTATAATCACCGCACTTTTTCTAGTTGTTTTACTCCCATTAAACTTCATAAGGCGAATCATTGGGATATGACCTGATGAATAGAATCTAAGCCTTTAAAATTAAAAAAAAAAAAAGCCCATAAACCCAATTCAAACTCTTTAACGCGTTTTATTTTATTTACGTGTTCGTTGCATTTATTAACGTTGGGATCCCCCAATTTTAAGTTTTAGGGTAATACTATCGATTCATGCAGGGCATACCGGGGTTTGTTTGGCAAGCGTGTTCTCTCTGTGTGGCGTGTCTGTTTATCGTATTTTTAATCTCTAAACATAATTGCTTTTTGTTTCCACATGCGTGCCATCATTATTTTGGCACTAGTTATGCAGTGTATGGTCATTAGGTTATGCCCCTCAAACTACTCTCATCCAAGTATGGGTTTATATTTCAACTAGAGGTCATTCGAGGTCATGGCCCTTTCCACGGGTCCAATATTTCCTTGCGTGTTTGTTTTACACCCGTGTCGTTCATTTTCGTGACACATGGTTACCTGGTTCTTAAGATCGTCAACCTTGCTGATAAACTCATGTGACCTCATTGTGACCTTTGGGGTTGGGTTTTATATTGGGTAAAGGCAGTATAGGGAAATGCTCCTAGGTGCTACAAATCTAAATCAATGGCAAATTGGGCTTGCGAGCTTGCGATCGTCTGTTATTGATTGTCGTATGTGTTTTGTTAAAAAATTAGTGCCATGAGCCCATTTGATTTTTGCTTTCTATTGTAGGCCTTTTTTTTTTTTACCAATAGGCTTCCTTGCACCAAGTTCTGTGAAATAATAAATGGGTCCTTAATGATTATGGCATATTTGATTTAGGTGGCAATATTGTAGCTCCAAACAGTTTAATTTTCAAATTATTTTGTTTTGATATAATATAGGCCTAGTCGGGTGTGCGCTTTTGCGTCCCTCATGAATAACGTTGATACGCTTCGTAAAGTAATTTTTTGTCACTAATTTGCGGGGCACTTTCGCAAGGCTGGGATTCCCACCGGCAATTTTCTGTTTTTGGTGTCCTTAATTCGCGGTTGACTGTTAAATTTCATGGGCGCTGTGGGCGGAATCTGCTCGGCTTGTCGTTGATCTTCCTCTGAGATTGCATTGGGAATCTCTTGTCTTTTTCGACCAGTGTGGTGCGGGAGCAGATTGGTATTGATTGCTATTCGCTGTTCGTCAGTCTGCGATGTTTTTTGGGGAACTTTTTAAGGGGTGGTTTTATGATACACATTGTAATTCATAACATGGTTATGCTTCTTTAGGTTGTTCTAGACGTTTGTATGATTTACAAACCGTGGTCCAGGCAAAAGGTCAAAATATAATGGCATACCTAACAGATTTATTATTCTGTCCGGGTCCAAGTGCTTATTTTTGTCGCTTTATTATTGCTTGTGGTGCTTTCTAATGTTGTGGAAATCGGTTACACTCCTAAGTAAGCGCGTCCCATATCGTATGCGTTTTTGGTTAACTTCGAAATCCTGTTCACTTATCGTTATGCAGGTAATGGCGAAGGTCCGTAACTATTGGGGTTATTACCTTTATGCAGCATTTTATTTTGTGTGCTTTAGTGTTATCAAATCCTGTAAAAAGGGCTCGTTAAGTGAAATTTTTTATTCCTGCTTTTCCATGCTCGTCAAAGACCTCCAACGTAATTTCACATCATCCAAAAACTAAACTTTGGTGCATAGTATTGGTGTGCGGGGGTTTTTCATTTTTTTTTTAAATTTTTTCCTTTCTCTTTTTTATTTTCCCATCTTGTTTTGTTTTAGAATGGTTGAAACTCTCTTTAACGATGTTTTTGACCACTTCAATTGTCAGGAGCTTTACCTTGAAATAATGTGGAGGTCTGGGATTAGCAGAGGCATTTCGAAGACATTTCTCGAAGAATAGTAATGAGAGTTCTGCCTACACAGATTTTGTTTAATTTTCTTCATCTTGCTTCCTGTGTTAGGGTTAATTTTAAGTTTAGATCTTGTGTTAACTTAAGCTTTTCTTTCTTTTTGTTGGCTTAGCCCATTATTGTGGCGCATTTCTCCTGCCTCTTTGTTTTTTCTGAATTTTGTTTCAGAGCGTATAACAACTTTGACCTGAAGCAACTCTCATCTACCATATGGTTCAAAATATTCGCTTCGTGATTCATGCTTGGGGGGCTCCATGAAAATTCTAAGTAAAACATGGCCTTGGTGAAGCTCGTATACCAAACTTGTGTTCACAGTGGCAATATCCTGCACACATTGTAAATCGCCTCAATTTGCTATCTGTAATGAATCATCATTGCCCTGGTGGATATCATATTAACCCACGCAATAAATGTATGTGTGAACTTTTCAACACATAGTTATTTACACAAAAATTGAGCTGTTTTAAGAGTCGACAGTGACTAGATCGATATATAAAAGTGGAGAATGGGACGCTAGCAACTTCACCAGAAATTTGTGAAACTCGTGTCATTTGGGGTCAGAAGCAATGAGCCCATGCAATCAGAGATGTTTGCGAATGCTTTTTTGCTACAACATCGTTGTGTGATTTATGAATCTTTTCATTGACAAGTTACTGTGTGTTACAATCATTATATCTCGTGGTGGCATGATTGTTAATTTTTTTGTGGGCCAAATGTGCTTAAACACCTCTGTGGCCAAGTGGGTCCATCTGACCCAGAGAGGGAAGCAAAGTATCTTTTTCCTGATATCCTTCTTTTGGGCTTTTTGTTTTGGGGATCTGGACTGGCAGATAATACGACATAATCCAAGTCCCTTTGAAAAGCCACCACAAATATTTGGATTTATTGATTGGTTTTGACTGCTCAGGTATTTGCTTGCACCCTGCTAATCATTGTTAACCTTGTTGCAGTTTCAAAGGAAGAGTTTTATGCAACATCAACCGTGGATTATGCTATAACTGTCAACCTAGAATGCAAAAAACAGCACAATTAGGTTAGCTATAACTATAGCTGACTGAAAGTGGAAACCATAAAGGTGTTAACCAGGTTTAGGCTTATACTAGAGCTTTCTGCGGTTGGGTAACCCCTTCCCCATTTTTATTTCTGTTTTGGTCGGGTAATTTGATGGTTTTTCCCATCCTTTTCATTTATTCATTTGAACTTAAAAATATTATTCTGTCCTTTGTTTTTGGACATATCTCGCGCGCTTGGGCTGTCAGTTTTTGTCTTTTTGGCCCGTCTTGCCCTTTTATTGGTTTTTCTGTTTTCCCTTTTATAGTCCTACTCCTTGCCTTCGCGTTTTACAAAAAAAACGGGATGGGGGGTTTGGCAAATTTTTGGCTCAAAATTTGCTGTGGCAGATTTATTTCACTTAAGGGAGTTCCACTGTATTGGTCATACAACCCTGGTTTAAAGCCAAATCATATTACTTAATTGTTTTTAGTAAATTCCCATTTTTCCCAAAATGACTCAAGGTTGCTGGCGAGCAGAGAAACATTATTCCACTCGGCAATTTGATTCATAATTTGTGTAAATTTCAAACATCTTGTTTATGTGTAACCATTTATTCCTCCCTTCTCTCGCATGGACCTTGTAATTAATCTGGGTGAATCGTATCTAAGTGTTTTTCTCCTTTCCATACACCGTGTTTTATGGACAGCGATATATTACCTCTATAATTTTTGAATCGTATCGTGGCGGGTCTAAATAGAGCCATTTTTCTACAGGATCGGCTGTTTTGTATGCACTAAGGATTTTCATCGTTAAATTAATTTAAATGTACAGTAAAGCCTATGCCATTAATCAAGAGTACAGTAAGCCTGTGTTGTTCAGTTTAAGTTATAATTCCTAGCTTGGACATCCGAGGGGTGGATGATGTGCATCCAAGTTTCGGATGGTTTTGCACCCTTGACAGATTTGTGAGCGCCCCGCATTCGAGGTGAGGATGATGTGCATCCTACGGGTGCGAATGGCGGTGCATGGGTGAAACCAGCAATCGAGGTGCGGATGCTGGTGTACCCAAGTGGTGCTTTGGCCTGTGTGTCGAATCTTCTGCGACAGGCCTTATTGTCGCATACTTGCTAGGACGTGCATAGTCTTGTTTGGTCCATTAGGCTTTTCACATCTCCTTTAATATTGCATTTGTGTTGGTTGCAGTATGTTTGTGATTAAATTCGGCCGTTTGGCCCTGCGCACAACAGATGCGAATTACTTGGCAATCGCTTGACTTTGTTGCAATCTTTATCTGTGAGCCAATAACGTTGTATGAAGTTTAATCGAAAAGAAAACGGGTTTGGTCACTGTCTAAAGTTTGCTTGGGCTTTATTCTGTTTTGGCGGTAATGTGGGGCCTTTATTAGGCTAGCTAAGCGTTCTTGCCATTGCTTGGGCATGCGGTCACAGGCCAGTCAATATATCGATCGTATTGAAGTCTTCGGTGGTTGTGAGCGATTGCATCATAATTCATCTGTTGGGTCGTGCGCTGGAAAGTATGTTAGAATGCCTGTTAAAAATTTTCTCCACCCTCCCAACCATTTTATAGTCAAGGCTAACGAATAAACCATGGTTTATTAGTTCAGGTCAACTGGTGTGATAAGATTATTACTACTGCTCCACAGATTGTTCCATTAACTGTTTGTGCATGGCTTTTAAATATTTGGCATTAATTGTATTAAGTGCGATCTTGTAAGCAATGGTCATTGTATCTGATAGTTGAATAAAAGAAATTTAACGGAATCATTGTATTTTACTTATGTCGTAGTTTTTTGGTAGCTGTAGCTAAGGTTGTGTTTTGTGCTCAGTGTTATGGTCAGCATTTTATAAATTTCTTAAATTAAATTTACCGATGTCTGTAAGCAGTTATGAGGCAAGGACTTATATCATTTCCTTTCTCAGACTCGCTATTTGTGTAATTGTGTTCCACATTGTTGCTGACCTGGTGGGTGTTTCTAACGTTCAAGAGTTTGTTTATGTACAAGCCGAGCGATTTTATTTCACTCTTAAGGAGCTCAACTGTATGGTCATAACTGGTTAGCCCAATCATAATTAATTGTTTTAGTAAATTCCATTTTTCAAGAAAGGACTCCAGGTTTGCTGGCTGGAGAATGAGAACATATTTCACCTCAGCAATTTGATTCATTAAAGTTGGGTAAGTTAAATCCTGTTTTATAGTGTAACCTTTTCTATGCCATGGACCTGTACTTATCTGGTGATCGTCATAAGTTCTCATTTCCATACACGTGTTTTGGACAGCGATATATTACCTCTAATTTTGAATCGTGGCGGGTCTTATAGCCATTTTTTTACAGGATCGCTGTTTGTATGCACTAATGGGATTCTCATAGTTAAAATTAATTACTGTACAGTAGCCTATGTCATTATCATGGTGTACAGTAAGCGTGGTTGTCAGTTACAGTTCTTAATTCCTTAGCTGGACATACGAGGTGTGGATGATGTTTGCACAAAGGTTCGGATGTTTTTGCACCTTGACATGTTGTGAGGTGCACCCGCAGTCAGGTGAGGATGGATGATGTGCATCCTAGGTGCGAATGGCGGTGCATGGGGAACACCAGCTTCCGAGGGGCGGATGCTGGTGTCCCAAGTGGGTGCTTGTCTGTGTGGCGAATCGGACGAAAGGTTTATTGTAGCATTACTTGCTCGGTCGTGCATAGTCTTGTTTGGTCCATTAGGCTTTCATATCTCCTTTATTGCATTTGTGATGGTTGCAGTATGTTTGTGATGGGAATAAATTGGCCGTGTGGTTCTGCGCAACAGAGGTTAATGGCAATGCTTGACTTTGTTGCAACTGTAGTCTGTGAGCAATGCCTAACGGTGAACCTGAAAAGGGACAATGACGTGTTGTTTTAATGGATTCATCACAAACGCGGTTATATGGTTATCGTGGAAATACTGACATTTTAAGGATCTTTCAATGATAATAATTTGGCTACATTGCCTTTGAACCCAAAGAGTAAGCACCTCATAAAAGAGAGACATTGCTTTCATGCATGTATTTAATCAGGTTTCCGAATAATTATGGGAGGACTATTTACGTATAATTATAAATAATTTTGTTAAAATGGAAAATTGTTTGTAAACCAGAATCGTTGTATTGTATACTCAGAAATTTATTGAAGCCATAGAATGTTCACCATCCAAGTACCATCCTAAGCAAACGTCGATAAAGCACGTAAATCTTACATACGTGTAACTCCCTTACCTCATTTTAACTTTCATGCCCTTGAGAGAATTCTGGCTAACTGCTCATAAGATTGACTTGGCTATATACCAAAATAAACAGATCCGGCGGTGCAATCAAACATTATATGGTAAACCATTTCAGTATCGCCAGCCAACAACAGGCAGTTTCAATGGAATATGTATATGTGTACAACAATGACCCCAGGAATTAACTCTGCAATACAACATATTTGCTTATACAAATTGCAAGAAGTTCAAATAGAAACCCCATTGTTTTTAAAAGGTCCAGTCTAATGCCACAAGGTTCGTTTACATAGACGGCTCGATCATTTATTCTAATAGATAACTAAGTCCGAAGACAAGCATTAACCTTATATGAAATATAGTTTGTCATGGAATTACTTGTTAGCTTAAAATTTGAAAAAAAAAATGTTCCATGGTTTCAAAATCAAACAAACTGGCATTAATGAAATTTGGCTGAAATCCAAGATGGCGGCCGGCAGCGTATTGTTTTTTCAATATTCTTACAAAAAAGTCATCAGAATAAAAATACTGGAAGACAGCCATTGGCATTTTTATATTAAAGATATTGGATAAGGGATACTTTACTACTAAAAAAATTGAGTCGAAATCCCCAAATCTAGGAAATTGCGGTCAAATGGATTTTAATTTCATTCCGATATCAAATCTAATGTGAACCGCCAGAAAGCAAACATCGTCCAAATCAAAAAATTCCAAAAATTATGTTGTTATAAAAAGTGCACTTTTCTACAGCATCATTTTTGAAAAATGGAGTGTTTTTTGAAAAGCACGACTTTGTGGCAGAGCCAAATGTTTGCTCGATTCAAAACGTTTTAAATTTCCAATCACCCTTCTAACCGACGTTATCCAACGAAAATGTCCTTGATTTTAGGGGGAACTTATTTCTTGGAACCATATATATCGAGTGTCCCAATAAATGCAATCCTACGCTGTTGCTCTATAATCTCAAAATTTACTACACTTATTTCAATTTATCGATTGTTAATGTACATATCAACCAATAACAATCAAAATGGAACAATTACCAAATGTCCCCATGAGGTCATAATATGCAAATTAGGTCCCCGTTATTAAAATCCATATTTGGCCAGATCTTGGCCAATATTCCACATCCATGCTTACAAGACACTGTATCCGTAGCTGTATATTTCAATCTAAACCGTCTCGTAAAAGAAAAGTTGGAAGGAATCCTACATTGCTACATAATGTAATAGCGAGAATGGAACCTGCTACAGGAATAGATAGCCAGTGGCAACTTGCAATAAACCCTGCAAATAACCTACTACTTTCCGATTTTGACAGGCAAGCATATTCTAAAGTGAACTCCCAGATTGGATAAACTGTTGACCACACAATGCAGGGCAATAAGACAATACAAATAAGCATACAAATTAGAATTCCACAAAATAGACGACCGGCCACATATGAGCAAAAAGTGCTCAGAAAAAGTTTTGACGGCGTATTGTTAACAAAACATCCAACCACGTGGATTCCCATCCTCATTGGACATACAATGCGGTATGGGGGTGTGGCCGTTCTCAAGTTTTTAATTTAGGGGATAAAATGGTCCAAAAAAGGTCAAAATTGTCCAAAAATAGGTAATTATCAAAATCATTCCTTCTTTCAAATAATCTATCAGAACATTTCCAAGTTACCTTCAAGGAGTCATATTTAAGTGAATATATGGAAAGCCATTCCAATGGTTATAATTTTGGGTCAAATGGCCAACAAAGGTCAAATTTGTACCAAAAATAGGTAAATGCAAATCGTATGCCTTCATTTTCTCAAAAGTTTCATCAGACTATGTGGGTATACATCCCAGGGAACACAAATGACCGGGTTGAGTGCTAGCCATTCCATTTATTAACAAATTCGCTTGGATAAAATTGGGCCCAAAAAACAGCAAAATTGGGCCAAAATCCATAAATGAGTCAAATGCCTTACCTTTCTCAACGATTTTTAATGGGACATTACAGTCTTTCTAAACCCAAAAACTAAAAAAATCAATTGAATAGAGTAGCTGGTCAATTTCAGTTGACAACTATAATGTAGGGTCAAAATGGCCAAACAATTCAAATTTTGTCCAAAACTAATAAATTTAGTAAAACCTCTTCCATGCAAAATCTTATCTCTCGTCCTTACCAAGCCCTTTTTTTGTAACATGGCCTTACCGGGGGTGGGGGGGGTGGTTACCACCTCCGCCTGGAGAATTCGTGTCTAAGCCCTATGTTTATGGTTTTGAACCAATGGATATCTTGGTCCCCTTCTATTCCATTGTATACAAAACACGTACTAAGCGGACCTAGTATAGCGTCACACTGACGATCAAAAGTGCATCGAATCGTCAAATTGGGATTTGTCCATGAAAATATGTGAAAATACGATTTTGCGCTAAAAATGAGAATATGCGGTTTTCACGCTCCAAATGATGGCACACATGGCTAGTATTTACAAATATAGAGTTATTGATTCCATACACTGTGCATAGTAGTAGTAACACACAAAGTTTTAAATCCTGGTTTTGTCTCCGTCAACTGGGGTGGCCGGATTCACCTCACATTCGCATCACCGCCCTTAACTTTCCTTCCTATCCAATTCGCACCCGATTCATCATCCTCCCCTCCTCAACCCAACCCTCCTACTCTCCTCCTCCACTTTGCTTCTTCCATGTCGTTTTTGGTCGTCACCTCCTCCTCAAACCTCCCCCTCAACTCAAAAAGCCCCTCTTAAGCAATGCCCAACGTACACGATTCGCCTTCGCCACCGATCCATGCCTCTTTCAAACCCAACACTGCATCAAGTCCTCAGTGTCTTCATCCTATCCATCAACTCACACCATACATAATAATAAGGTCCCAAATGTACCATAAAATATTTTTGGGTGCACTCCCCCCCCCCGTACTCTCGACCTTTGACGGCATACCTAACACCGGGAAGGTGCTACCTTCACATTTTTTCGCTAAATTACCGGAAAGTGGGAAAATGATTACCCGGAAGCTATTTTCCAAATCATTTAGCCGTTTAGCCCGCCCCGGACAAAGTTTCACTGGAAAGACGAGGGAGTTTAAGGGCACATAATTCATTTACTTCCAAGGGACAATGATTAATTAGGAAGTGCTAGCCATTTTGAACACATTTTGGGGTAAAATGTCCAACAAGGTAATATACTGTCCAAATATGGTAAGCAGGCATAATGGCGCTTTCTAAAAACCTTTAATAAGAACAGAAAAAAAAAAAAAAAAAAAAAGAAAAAAAAGTGTTTCAAGTGAATATAATTATGTGTATCCCGTGCTATAGGTATTCCAATTTACACATTTTGTAGTCACATTGGCCTAAAGATCAAATTAACTCAAGATTTGGGAGGGGATAAAGTTTTAACTGGTTACTATGGTCAGAACATATCAAATTAAACTATGATTGATAAATATTATGCAGCATTTGCCTATAAGATATATTGTTATCCATTAAATATACATCCCTAAAGAAAATTTTATCAGTAAATTGAGTATGGACATTTCCATCCTCCAGCTTTGAAGTTTTCCCACAAATGGGTAAATTCGCCCTATTGCCCTATTGTCAAAATTGTTTATCAGGTCATGATTCGCTCGCCAAGTACATTAAAGTTGACAATGAGTTGGCCTTATAATGCACTTTCCTTGGAGGGGACAAAGAAATTAACTAAATCAAAAGATGTTTATGTATTAGTAATTCCTCTTTATACGGTTTCTCCGTGTGCTATGAATCCACACGAATGATAAAACATAAAGAACGCTTTTGGGCTTAATGCAATTAAAATGAAGAAAATATCTCAATTTGTTTTCTTAAACTGTCAAATAATATGCTAATCGGTTGAGTGTTTTTTTTTTTTTTGTTAGTTACATCAACAGGTAAGAATGACAATCATTTTGTAAAGCAAGTGGGAAAACAGTCACTGTCTCAATTTTACGGCAGTTATGGTTTAAATGGTCCAAAATGTCATTTTCTCCGGACTGGTCCCGGTGAGCAAAATAATTAAGGGTCGTCGTGATGTTCGGCCTATTGCATTATTTAATGCTTAAATCCACCACTGACCTAGGGGGCCTGTGAATCTATACCCAGAACGGGACAGGCTTGATGGATATTGTTTAGCTGTTAATATTGAATCAATCCAGGTCCCAAAATTAAAACAAGAGCAACCAACGCTTAGACGCTATTATCGATCCACATGGTATAACACATAAACTACACTTACAAAAGCCTATGAAGTAGCCTAGATTACATTCTCGTGGAATGAATTTAACAATTTCCATTTTAGAACCAGATATAGAGGACAAATATATCAACTTGCATTCAAAACAAAAAATCAAGGTATAAAACTGATTGATACCATGTATGTAGTAATTTGATGTTCATCAGAATGTGGACTACTAATTTCAAAGAACATTATTAGTTTGATTGTATTTTATTTTTATTCAATATCGAAGTTTGGCTATTCGACAGGGATAGCCCTAAAAATATCGTTGACCATACTGTGGACAAAAGGACGACATAATGTCAGAGTAAAACAAAGTGATACGTTTCGTATTTCACCCATTTTAATTGATTTTGACATAAGTTTTGGATGAATTTGGTCCCATTATTCCACTTTTGACTCAGAAATCTGTAACGTAAATGGCTCCAACTCTTTTCACCTTATTCAAATCCAAAACACTTATATGACTCTTGGCCATTTCACCCAAATCTGTCCAATTAAGCCAACAATCTTTCCGTCTATCTAACTTTATTTATGACACTTTTGGATGTTTGAACCCTTTTTGGAAAATTTTGACCTTTGTTTGGTCATGTTTGCTCTAAAATATGATTAATATAATGCACAAGCACTAAAGATACTTTATTGACGTTTCCTTGAGATGTAACGGGCAATTTTCCTTTATTTTTTTGGTGAAACAAAAGGTATTGGGACTAAGGTATCCATTTTTGGACATTTGATCTTTTTGGCCATTTTGACCCCAATTTTAATAAAGAGTGGAATGGCTTCCATTATAATTCACTTAAATATGACTCCTTTAAAGTTAAATGGACATGTTTCTGATGATTTTTTAAGAAAGGAATGCATTTTGACTGATTACCTATTTTGGACATTTTAGCCCTTTTTTGGCCATTTTGACCCTAAAATTTATAAATTGGAATAGCTTTCATTATATTCACTTAAATATGACTCCTTTGAAGGTAAATTGACATGTTCTGATAGATTATTTTAAGAAATGAATGCATTTTGACCGATTTACCTATTTTTGGACAATTTTGACCTTTTTTGGCTATTTTGACCCTAAAATTTATAAATTGGAATGGCTTCCATTATATTCACTTAAATATGACTCCTTTGAAGGAAAATAAACATGTTCTGATAGATTATTTGAAGAAAGAAATGTATTTTGACTGATTTACCTATTTTTGGACAATTTTGACCTTTTTGGCCATTTTTACCCTAAAATAAAAAATGTAGAAAGGCCAACACCCCATACGTTGATGTACATCCCATGGTGTTATGAATCCACTAGGTTGGACCTTTGTAACAGACAACGCCGTCAAAAATCATATTTTGGTCCTTTGGCCCGCCGTCTAAAAGAAACCTAAAAATTAGGGCAAAACATTATTTTCAAATTCGGAGAAAAGGGAACACAAATTAACACGGCCTCGTTTCCACAAAATATATATGTTTAAATGAAAAAGTTGTTAATATGTGTTCTAGAAGGTCCAATCTACCTATATTGAACACAAATTATGTCATTTTTGAATATGTCATATTTTTGGTGGGTGGCATTGTTTGCCGTGTAACTTTCCCATTGGTTTGTACAGTGGCGGGAGCCGCGGAACGAAAACAAAGTGATCGCTATCAGCATATAAAGGGTTAACTGAATTTTATACTCATATTTGTTGCTTAATTATGTGAATATGTAAATGTTTAAACAGGAAAATATTCATTATTAATTGCTTTAATTAATCTTTTTTTACTGACACTCCCGTTGGTGGACGGGGGGGGGGGGTTCTTAGGGACCCACCCGCACTAATTTATCGAATTAACGGGGTGATGGATTTTAATTTTTTTCATGAAAAGTTGCGTATCCAAGGGTAGACAAATACAAAAAAAATTAGCCGGGAAAAGTATATCGTTATTCGTAAAACCTGAAAAATGTGGTTTGCGGGTCCCTAGGACCCCCCCCCCCCCCCCAGAAAGATAGCAAAGGCTTCTGGGTGTGACAACTGTTAATTCTCATTAGATAAAACTAATTACCTAAGTGTGATCTGATTGGTTAATTCAGATCTCCAAAAAAAATGAAGATTCCAGTTGGCTTAATTTAAAAAAAAATAGCCAGAACTCATTGGAGTAAGATCTGTGATGTGAGAGGTTATTGAAGTTATTGAATATTGTTACATCTGCAGTGCAGTGTGCTTTCTTTATGTGCTAATTTCTTATAGTCTCCAGCATACACTTAGTCATGGACAAAGTAGTTTAATAGCCCGGACTTTGGGTTACTTCTAGCCCAGACTCGCTTCAGCGGTTCCATTGTTTTTGCGCAGTAAAGGTGATCCATTGCGGAAAGCTAGCGAGACATAGCATTTCTAGCCGGAGCCTGCTCTAGATTTGTAGACATAATGTCTCGTCTCGAGGCTGATATCGGCTGGTCTGCCCACAGAAGTGTGTTTGGCAGCATGCCACAAGCAGCCAATCTTTACTGCTAAAGTCACTGGTGTGCAAGGCCCAGGGAATTGCCTAGTACGGGTCCTGGTAAAGGGTTACAGTATAATATACAGTATACAGTATAATTATTACATGACAACGCGTCACGTTAGCATTTCCAAGAAAAGACGGAAACACAGTTGTTTCCAAACATACACAAAGAGTCTATTATCAAAATGGACAATGCAGGCACTTTTCCAAAAATGCGCAATTTTGAGGGGACATCAATATGACAAACCATATAGCGTCAAAGCTGGGAAACTTCCGACATCCAATAGCAAAAAAAATCAGAAATGTAGGAATGGGTAAAAAAAAAAAGCCGGAATATCACATTTCCCACCAAGTATGCGGAAAAATGAACCACCAGCTCAAAAATATAAAATTGACATTCTGACTATAACATACGGCCATGAAATTGTACGTTTGCCTTCTTATACCACTGTGACTTAAACACTGGAGAGCTTATGTGGGCCAACATGATGGGTTGCGTTTCTAGGAACAATATACGATTAGGCAGCGATTAGGAAATACGGGATACGATTATTTCACGTGTGTATATTTCGCATAATTGTCCTTTTTACGAGAATCGGCTAGAGAGAGAGATTGCGATTTAAGTGGGTTAAAAAATGGTAGTTTTAATTATTGACATATAAAAAGTAGCGATTTACACGTATGAGAAATGATAAATTATGCAACCCATGAAACGAAGAAAAGTTCATGGATATTTATGGTGGCAACTGTCTTGAAAATGTACCTTTTGGGTCAGCAAATGCGATATTTTTGCAGTTTTAGCTCTGAAATTGGAGGAGTGAACACATTTGGGATTAATATCCTGTTTTAATAATACACACTTTCATATTAAAATGCGTGCAAAGTGTGATACACTTTCATGTTTTATGTGTTAAGGGTGTATATAATATCACAAGAGAGGATTTATATGCAAACTTATAGGTAAATGGAGGTCTTCTCCACACATCTTTTATATGGTCTTTAATCGGTAGATTGGATAATAATACTGATTTAAGAGGGGGTCTAAGTTTTCAAATTGAAGAAATTAGTCTACTAGAACAATAACGTTTTATGAGAGCATCGTAAGAAAACGGGTTTGTCAACAGGCTAAAAAATTAATGTCGACCGTCTGTGCATCTTCCCCCCCAAAGTAATGGATTCGTGCCGTTTTCGATATGTATTTCCAATATGGTCATTTCAAGGCGCCAATCGGTTCGCTCAGGTATTGTATTGGGTTGCTAATGACCCATGTGATTATCTTGGTAGCGTTCTGATTCAGTGCGTGGTGTTTTTACAATTCATGTGTATTCACACATGCGGACGTGTGTCAGTTTTTTCTGAAAATTTGTCTACTGGATGGTACCTTGTTTATTCGGCAATTGATCTCCATTTCGTGTGCCCGTTACTGTTTATATTGTTTTTGATTCATCGTGCTCACAGCAACGTTGTTCAAATTTTTTTTTTTAAATCCCCGAGTAGTTCCGCTCTTCGGAAACATTCCGGTTATTAGGAATCATGTCATCAATAATTATTGGTTCAGTTTTGGGCAGTTATCCATTCCAAATAAAAACTGGCTCGCGTATCAGAAGATGGTGAACCAGTATTACTGATCATTGAATCAATGGAACTTATTAGACCGGACCAGTAGCACACCTATTTCAGTCAGGGCTAATCAAGACCGGTTCAAGCAGCTCCCGTAGTGTAAACCACGTATCTGTACGTTCGTTGAACCCACCGTGGAATGCTAAAGTGGTAGCCAGTAGGCCAGTCAAAATGGCGATCGCAGATAAAAAGCTTCCCTGAGTCGTAAAGGCCAGGTCTGCGTCTTGAACAACACCCGATGGTTCAACTTCAGGGGCAAGGACAGACACCGATAGCCAATGTACAACCGTTTGCGTTGCAAGGACAATACCTATGGCGATATTCGGCAACCAACTCCTGTAGCGATACCTCAACGCTGCAGTCATTCCACAATTCAAGAGTATTACGTTCGGTTTTTCGGACTTCTAGTAATGAACCATGCCAGTGTTACACCACTAATTCTGGCGGTGTTATGTTTGCCAAAATTCTAAGTCAGGTTTTTCCGAATTTGCACCTAAGCTTTATCATCAGTCGTCAATGTTATCCACAACTGTTTGAGAGTCACGTTCATTACGGTTAACTGAGATACAACGAAAATATCAATGGCGACACCTTTTTTACAACTATTGGGTTTTAATTCACTAACTAACATCCTTTGTGCATTTGTCGTAAGTTCCATTGCGTGGCAATATTGTTTTTTTTCCTGAACAATCTTTTTCACGCCTTTCCATGGAGACTTTTCGTATTGATGCGCTTCAACATACATTTCTTGGCCTTTGTAGCCCTATTATGGCAAGCTTCCGCAGTGGTTTTTTTCTTGATTTCTTCATGAGATAATAGCTCTTGCTGCCCCTACTTATATCATGGTCAATATTGTGTCGCCAGTGATTAATTACTCTACAAATAAAAGAGTCGATTTTCCCTGGTTCAAACAGCTGGTATCAAATCTTCATGTACAGGGAGTGAAGGGGAGTTAAATTGAATTTTCTGCTCACTGTTGAAGCAAATTAATAAATTTTTCCCCCCCAAGTGTGTCCTGCTTATAGGAATTTGTTTAGTTTTATTTGAGGCAAGAGGTCCTTTATTTAAAAGGCGAACAAGGCCCAGAGACAAATTAATTCATGGGCAGTTGGACAGGAAATTTTCGTGCCGTTGATCCTCTAAAATCTTTATGTTGGTGATTGGTTCATGAAATGTTTGTGCTATTTTGTCATATGGTTATGTAATAAATAAGATAGGCCATCGAAAACCTGAACGTTTCATTTAAAAATAAGTAATTATTATGTTCAAAGAGTAGCAATACGGTGCAATATTTTTTGCGGATTCGGCAGGTTCCTGTGAAATTTTACAGTGATTTGCAGGTTAACAATCTTCTCTAAATCGTTTCTGTATGCATGGATTACGGATGCTTACTTGTTTTTGGCACCACTTTGCTTGCAAGCGTGGGGCGTTATCATATTAATAATATAAATTCCACATATTAAAAGGGAAGGGCATGTCAAGAGGATTATCCTGAACATTGGTGCAAACGAAATTCTGGTGCAAAAATTCAAATCAGCATGGGTCATAATTTTGGTTCAAGTAATATGTCCAAAGGACGTTTATCGTGTTTGTTATAATATTATTATTAAATCAGCTTGGGTTTTAAGTCTCATATCTTAGCCCCATAGGTTAAATTGCCCCGAGTCCATACAACAAACTGTTCCAAACCGAACAATGCAACTTCGGCGGCAGCTTTAATCAGCGCTATGTTTGCAACACCTCCAACAACTACCAAATCAAACACACAATGGAGTGGCAATGAGACTTTCATGGTTTCCTTTGCCATAACAAATGAACCATGAAGTGAGTGGTAAGTCTGAGTTTTAGCCAGTTATCACTTAGGCAAATTAATCCAGGATTTAATAGCCCCACGGTAGAATTTTGAGCCCGGGACCCTTGGGTACAGAGGCCAGCTCCCTAACCATTAGTCGCGCCACTCTCCTTGTTGCAGTTATAAATCCACCATAAATGTTCAGGTTTTAGCAGTTTCAATTAATCCTACTCCTGACTTGACGGCACACTTGTATTGGTTTTGTTTATTCATTCGGGTTAGGCTGGCATATAAGGAGATCGTGTGCAGGTGATTTGGAACACAACTCCATTTCATATTGGCATCATCATGATTTTGGATGGTTGTATCAATAAATCATTGGAAAATTGGCGGGTCCATTCACCGGTAAAATGTTGGTTTGACAGGGATATGTTAAGTTTCATATAGTAATTTTGTTGTGGCCATTTCACAACGTGATAAGAGCTACTGGATATGTGGCTATAATAATACACGAGAATCAGCATTCAAATACCAGTACACCCGGATGAAATTTTGAGTTTATTAGGAGTCAAAAAAATCACGCCCAGTACTAATCGATAAAGCATTGGGCATCATGTTCCCCAAGCCACTTTGTGAGATTTTTCTTCTTTTTATGAATTGGGCTTCAACTCGATGATCGCCCTCTTGCATGTCCAGCCCATTCCACTTCCACGTCATGGCTTCATTTCAATCGCGGCAATGGATGCTAGGTAATCACATTCATTCCAGGCCTTGCTTGTTTTCCAGGATATCTTTACCACATTTATCGCTTATTTAGGTCTCCTAATCAATTCTGTGGTTTTCAAACTGTTTTAGTGCCATACGATATGTAGGGAATTAAAAGATAAGTGTTGGTAAATGCGCCAAAAAGCTTATAAACGTTCTCCTCGAGGAATTGCAATTGCATACCTGGTTCCTTATCATTCATCTGCAGTGCAATCTCACGCTATGCAAGTGCTTTCCTTCGGTGTTTGATTGTCGCTACGCAGATGGTTCAAAATTCCATTGTCCAAGGTGGTGCAAGCTGACCTTCAAATGGCAAATGGTGCCTTATATTTTTTGCTTTATTTTGAGGATTCCTTTATTCCAAGGCAAATGAAAAAAAAAAAATTCAATCTTGTCACAGCGCTTGAATGCATGGTCGAGTGGTTTTCCCTATTTTCCGTGGCAGTAATCTTGTGGGGTGACATGTTGTGGTAAAATCGTATAATACGCAGGTCGGATATCAGGAGTATCATATAATAATAAATAACGTCTAGCTAAGCTCTACATGGTGCTCATATCAAGGCGTTAATGAATTTAACCAATCTTATTTTAATCACAATACTTTTGATTGGCATGCCCCGTCAATTACTTTCTTGTAGCTATATTGCGTTCAGCGTTTTTGAACTTTGGCTCCTCTCGTCAATCTCTGTGCTTTAGCAAGCATTTGTCCTTTCATTGTCAGGGAATTAAGGGAAGGGGGAGTAGACGCTACAAACAGCAACCACTGGGCAGGAGTAGATCGGTAACTTTTGATTTATTAAAATGGCTGTGCAAATTATTCCGTCAATTTGCAATCCAGCAATTGGCAAACCGTGTTACATATTCTTTCTTTTAATTCTAACCATCAATCTTTTGGTTTTCGTAGTGTAGGGAATACACGGGTGCATCCATGAAATGCGTTAACTCAATTTATTGTCTGTTCTGGATATTTTTATTTTTGCAATCAAATTTTCTTCACGTGCCTATCCGTTTTCAAAGTGCTCAATTAGGCCATTCCACCCTCATAAACCTAGATTGAGGGTGTGTTTGTACATTCTGTGTTCTGGCATAGGCCATGGAACATATCTGGGAAATGGCCCCATGGTCCTTGTTTCGGCTATTGGTTAATTACCTTTGTGGCGTGGGTCTTTGACCATTATAAAGTCAGAATTTAAATAAGAAGTATTTCTGCGCTGGGTTTGCCACCTCAGATTTTTCTCTTATTATTAACCCTTCGAGTATGGTGCTGCGACTTAGACTGCAATACAAGGGGTTTGGTGATGAGCCATAAAAGTATGGGCCGTTGGAACTCTAATGTTTTTCAGTTATTAGGTCTAACCATATACTTTAATTTCTTTATTTTTATATATCAATTCCATGTCAGCATTTTCTCTCTTTCTTTCGTTTTCAGAAATGCAGGTTAAGTGTGAGCTTAAGCAAATTTTACATTCGCATGCGCTCCGCGTGGCAAATTAGTCAAAGGTCTGACATAAGATTGTCCTGCAGCATCTTTAGAAGTTTACGGATTATTTCTGTCTTTACTTGAATTTAAATATCTTACAAGTCATTTTGCAGTATGTTTTTTGGTTAGACTTTTTACTTGTAGATAAAGAAGAGTGAAGTAAACGGAACGGGAGATGTACGTATAAGGCAAAACATAAAGGTCATGTATAATTCAACTTCCCAGACGATGATTTTTTTGGTCCCGATATTTTAACTAGGGAATCTTATACAAAGGTGTTGAACCGGAGCGGGGGAAGTCGTGGTACATTGATTCTCAATGATAATGCCTCGCAGCTTCTCAAGATTGGGGTACCGCATACATATTCAGAACTCCAGTCTTTTCAACCCCCATTTGATGTCGTTTGTTTGGTGCTGTTTTGGAAGATTTTGGCATGACGTTATTCGGGGTGCTTTTGTTAACAGCCTCGTTTTTCTTCGAATGCCCTTTGGAATTTTCAGCTGTACACGCGCTAGTGTTGGGTTTCTGATAATAAAGTTCTTTAAAAAAGAGGGGGGGTTGATAACATTTTTGTGCAAAATTTCTTTTGGCTAAAAATGCCTGAAATTTTTATATTTTGATGTTTTATATTTATATGTCAAGCCATTAGGATTTTAGGACAAGTGTGGAGGTTAGAGAACTGGGCCCTGGCCATTTTACGATCGATGGCCGTTGATACCTGCGTTTGGTGCTCTTCCAGGAAATTTTTCCCGCCAGCCCAATGCGGTCTGGATCCAGATAAGTGTATGAGTAACCTTAAAAGGCTATCGGCTCATATTTGTCAGACCAGGTAAATATTTCACAATTCAGGTTTCATTTCTGCATTTATGCAAATGATTTTTTTGATAGCAAAAATAAATTGAACCTTGTGGTCCCTTGCATCGTGACCGATCTCAGTTGCAATCCGGGTGTGGAAAATGCCTATTTCTTGCTCTGTGGACAATTGAGATTATAGCATGATAGGACAAATGATACACGTAACGTTCATTTGCTTTTTGTTTTGAGGTAAAACTGGGACATTCCTTCAAATGTTTATAGCTCGCTTTAAGTAAGCAAGTCTGTCGCACGTTCGATGCATTTTTTGTATACATTTGTCTGTCAAAAAGAGTCTCACCCTGTGATTTTGGCAAATATATATTTTTTTATTATTAGGACCACATATTAAAGCAAGCTTTTGTCAAATGTATTCATTAAAACATTAAACTAAATTCATTTCCTCAAACCACTCGAATTTCAGCTCGCCGCATTGTCTTATGTATTTCTTTAATAATGATACGGGTAGAACCTGGGAAGCGAGCATGAAAGATTGGAGTTGTATTTTTTTTACATACGTTTCAAGGTGGCCTGAGTAACACACGTTCTTGTACTTAAATGTTTGCTCCCATATGCTCGATAAACATGACTACCATATGAATAGTTTACTGCAAAAAACTAAAAAAAGGAGGGGGGGTTGTGAACACCACCTTTTGTGACAAAAAATTTCTTTGGCTAAAAATGCCTTGCAATTTTGTAATATTTTGATGTTTATATTTATAGTGTCAAGCCCTAGGAATTTTGACAAAGTGTGGAGGTTAGGAACGAACTGCGACTGGCCAATTGTACGTCGATGGCAATGATACCTGCGTTTGGTGCTCCTCCAGGAAATGTTCCTAGCCACCAAAGGTCGGATACAGATAAAGTTGGTAACTTTAAAAGGCTATAGGCTACATATTTGTCAGACCGTTAAATATTTAACAATTCAGGTTTCATTCCTGATGTATGCAAATTGATTTTGTTGATAGCAAAATAAATTGAACTTGTGGTCCGCATGTGACAGATGCTCAGTGCAAACGGGTGTGAAAAGGCCTATTTCTTAGCTCTGTCGGCAATTGGATTATCGCATGCTAGGAAACAGTGTAAACCTTCAGCGTTAATTTGCTTTTGTTTGAGGGACAAGGGACATTAAGTTCAAATGTTATGCGAGATTAAGTAAGCAAGTCTCGCACGTTCGGATTGATTTTGTAACATTTGTATGTAAAAAAGTTGCTAACCCTCGTGATTTTTAAGCAAATATATTTTTTTATTATTAAGGGAACACATATTTAATAGCTTTTTCAAAATTTATTCATTAAAAACATTAAATAAATTCATTTGCATCAAACCAACTCGAGATTTTCAGCTCGGCAGCATTTCTTATGTATTTCTTTTAAGATGATACAGGAGAACCTGGGAAGCGAGCTTGAAAAGATTGGAGTGGTAGTTTATTTAATACGTTTTCAAGGTGGCCTGGGAACACCGCGTTGTCCTTAAAATGTTGCTCCCACTACTGCTAGACTAACATGACTAAATTATGAACATAGTTTTACTGACACAAACAAAAGAAATTTACAAATTTATTTACCAACATAAAAGAACATTTATTTTAGAAATTTAGTTAGTTAAACCAAAAGTTTTTTTAAAGGTTAAATGTACATAGGAGGTGTTAAGGAGAGTGAGAGTGAGAGTGATAGCTCCCTAAAGCTCTCCTTTTAAGCACTTTTAGCGAGAATGATTTAAGATCCCATTGGGAATCGTCCTTCCCTGGTTAGCAGTGGTTAAATGCCATGGACCGCTCACCTCAAAAACCTCCCCGATTGCCAGGAGAGCTTTTACCAAGCAACCACATTATGTAAAAGTCAGTCCTGCAAATGATTACAAAGTTATGTTGTTTCCTAATTTCTTTATTTGTGACGGCATTTTCGGTATTTTCGTGTGGTAAAAAGAATTAACACAAGAGTGGAATTAATAGAAAATGTGAAAATTGGAATATCAACTATTGGTGCTGTCGCATTGGTGTTAGTGTTATAGTTGTAGAACAAGGAGAGAACAATGGTGAGGTATTATACAGTTCAGCAGCAATCTTTCATGGCTATAATGATAAGGAACCCAACAAGTTATCAAGCCGTGAGGGCAGGAGTTTACTCTCCTGGGGAAAGACAATGCTTTAACGACAATATACACTGATTACCTCGTAAAAAACATGAGTGGTATCCACATATTTATTTAATATAAAATGTTGTTAGTACTATTTTTGTTCGGTTAGCGTGCTTTAGAAGTTCGTAAAAATTCCCCCCTTACATTTTTCTACACCTTTTAGCGATACACATGGTGCAGGTGCAAACTTTTACTACGTTCAATATTGGCAGCAGTAACTGTTTCATTTTAACTGAAATTCCAGATCAGGTGTGATGTTCTTGTCTTGTGTGAGTTGACAGAGTTGGCAAGTTTGTGGTTTGACTATCTTGGAAGTCTTGTTTTTCGTTTTTTTTGTTTTTTGGTTTTTTGTTTATGTCTGATAATGGAGTAAAAGCTTTTTGGAAAGCTATGATGGAAAAAAAGGTTTTGCCTGGTAAAAATAAAGAAAAAAATATTGTTTTTTTGTTTCTTTGTTCGTATTTATAAACAAAATCTTGTAGAAACTCGGAGAAACTGCATGGCGAGCATCGAATAAAATAAAGACGAAAAATTACACGGTCTCGAACCCCGTCCTCTCGATAACTAGGCATGAGATTTACCACCAGACCACGGGACTGTGTTTAGATGGATACCAGAGAAACGAGCATTATTGTATATCAGTCTTTAGTTTAGAGTTCAAGCGGCCGTAATTTAATTTTGGGATAAGGGCAAACTTTTGTAATTTTCAATTTTCTTGGCTTATATGTTTCAATCATGAAATTTGATGTGATAGGCCTAATGGTTAATCAAAAACAGTCACCTTGCATGTATTTTAAGATTCTAGGGGGTCTATTCCACTGTAGAATTCAAATAAAAAACTCATTTTTGAGTGGCTGAAAGTCTAAATGCATGTAATATAAATTTTCGTGAAAACAGCCATTTAGTAAAAAAAATAAAAAAAACTGCATTCCTCACTTTTCAGAGGGCCACTGCTACGATAAACTAAAACTTTAATTGTAAGGGTCCAAGCAAAGCCCATTTAACAAATAAAGAATTAGTAAATAAACAATCAGTAAACTTCCGGGATGAGTGATCAAAGCATGTTCACACAAAATGCTGCCTGCTGACTTTCTGCACTGGCCTAGGTTTACACCGCTGAAGTAGGCTTTCTTGGTCTTGGGTCCGGCCAATACTTTTTGCTTCTCGAAACTGACCCGATCACATTTATTTGTCATGAAACTATTAGAAACAGCAAAAGTTTAAATCAAACAAACCAAATGGCGGGGTGCGGCTCTTCAAATGGCAGCGGTCAATCCGCAAAACCGTTGATCGGTATACGTTGTAGTCTATAAGAGCTTCGCTTCAAGCTTCGCTTATTATCTCTCACCCATGAATATTTAAGACGCTGTAATTTAAAACAAAAATATTTTTTTTAAATCAATTGAAATTTCGTCTTTTTTTAAAACTCAAAAATTAATAATTTTTATTTTCAAATAAATGAACAATATATTTCTAAATTGTGGGTCAAATAATAGTTTTTTTGTGCAACTTTTATATTTTCGATTACGTTTCGCTCAATATCCGCATATGGTGAAAATCGGGTTTTTTTTAATCAAACGGGAATGAACGTAACTCAAAACGAAAGGTCGTATCAACCTGACATTTGGCACAGATATTAAGCATCCGAAGGGCTATGAAACCATACAGCCGGATTTTGTATCAGGGCTTTCAATTTTTGAATTAGGCATAAAGTGCCCTAATTGGTCAGCTCCTGGATGCCATGGCAACCATATAAAAATCCTTCTTCAATGGTTTTCTTTCTGCGCATTGTACCCAATGCACCTCTTACCCAAGTATGGTGTTAATGCAAGTTACGGTAACAGTTACGTTTGTTCAAGTGTTTAGCCATTCAGGGGCCCTGTTCCGTTACCATGGCAACAAGATCACAATAATTACCATTTTTCAAAACTTTTCAACATGGGCAACAATAGGATATAACACATGCATAGCCTAATTACAAATTGTACAGTCCCGAAAATTGCAATCGACAATTGGGCAAAAAACCGTAGACCCACCCCTTAAAGGTGGATGACCCGATCAAGTTCCGATTGGTTTCCCTCGGACCTCACAATTGAAGCATATCCGCCATCCCAATCAGATTTACAAATTTTTGAAGTTCAAATCAGTTCCGCCGTTTGGATGGTAGAATTTTTACATGTGCAATAAATGGTCCTTAGGAAAGTGTCAAATGTAGAATACCATGTTTTAACATAATAGGAACATATCTTGGGCCTAAAGATTCCACTGGGGTATAACCAGCATTCTCATTTAGATGGCGTAAAGCGGGGAGAGCTGTCGATCGATCACGCACATTTATATACAAAAATTTTTGACATCTGATAGTTATCCGCTTAACCGCGTGGCCCCTAGGAGACGTGGCCCCTGGTTAGGAATATTCGCCTTTTGGTGCAGAAGGTCCCCGGTTCAAACCCCGGTAGGGCCCACTTACGCTGGGATTTAATCTGGTCCTAAATAAATTCTGGATTTGATTTGTCAGAACTATTGATTAAAACTAGAATTCCCCTCTCCCCATGTTCTTTGTACTTGGGCAAAATGGAACCACGAGAATATCCCCGTCCATTCGGATGGGACGTTAACAAACACTTAGCTGCATAAGGGTTTTGCACTTCTGTTATAGTGCATAACGGGGGGGGGGGGGTTTTCCTAGGGACCCCCTACTATAAAACCAATTTCCTCAAGGATTGTTTAGATGAACTCACCACATGTTGAAAGAGCTTCAAAGACAATCGACAATAATAAATAAAAACTCAAGAAGTTGTTCAGTACGGAAAAAATTAGGGCAAAACATTGAATTTTAATTTTCGCGTCAAATGTGCGAAAAGCACTAATTTGTTTCTGCATTTCTATCTACGACGGCATTATTGCTTCGCCTAGACTTGTGCTGATTGCTTAATTGGTGAAAGAATGAACTGCTATATTTACATATCAGCACAACATAAATGTCTCATGCCCATTTTATATTTTTTATTGTTCCTTGTATAATTTACCATAGGTTCCTACAGTCAAATCGCTACAATGATGTACATATAAAATTAATGGCTCCAATGGCCACTATACTTGCAAGTGTTTTTTAATTATTATTTACTTTTTGTTTCTGTCACTAGGTGTATGATTATGATTCAGAATCACAGTAACAAACTCTAATACGATTTTTTCATTTTTGTCATGGCACTTCCGTTAGTGCATAAGGGGGGGTGGCTCCTAGGTACCCAACCTACTTAAGCAAAAACATGCGATGGATTTGGAATTTTTTTTAACCAATGCAAGCGCAACTAAAAGTTAGACAAATACAAAAATATAAACCAAATATTTGCAAGCGTTAAAATCGCCGGCTGAAAAAACTAAAGTTGGGTACAAGGACCCCCCCCCCCCTTCATGGCAGTTAAGTGGTTAAAAGAGCTGCGTTCCCTGTACAGAGGTCATCTGTATATGTATATCACAGTCATGTCGAGAAGAGTAGGTGGTAACCCCTGTTGTCCCAACCTTTCTGGTCAGTTTCGAGGATACCCCATAAGATGGTTACCATTTGGGGGTATACCCTGAGGTCTCGGTCCTCTCAATTGTCTAAATACATAAATAAATCGTGTGCACTTTGAGAAATTAAAGGAGAATGTAATGCTTAATATCTTTCTGAAAACAATTACTTTTATAAGTTATGGAGATTCCACGACTGATCCGCCTAATAAACCTACTATTACCAATCGGATTCGTTTGAAAGGAAAATCATAAACCAGGAAACTAATCTTTTAAGCATCAATAAGTAAGTAGACACTGGTGAAAGGGCCTCTCTAATGATTCACACAAAAAATTTCCAGATCAGCCATTTCATACAATGTTGTTATTTTTCTATTTCTAAGGACTTGGATTTGAGCTTAATCCTTTGAGAACGGCGACTCAAGTCGCCTTTCAAAAGTACTATATGTCAATTTTTGCTTCAAAAATGTAAAAAGTCTTCATTTTCCTGGGTACATTCAGAATTAGCATGAAAAAATGTATTTAAATGAGTCGAAACAAGCCTATAGGCCTTGTTGGTGTTTTAGATGGTTTTCCAAATCACCTGCAAATATTTGGAAGGTCACCTCTAAAGATACTGAATTATGTGTTATAAACGTATACAAAACTGGCCAGGTCCCAAAGGGTTAACGGAAAGCATCTGAGTTGGCTTGCATTTGCAGCATGAAGGCGCTGTTCATCGGACCAATTTTCAGTAGACCCAGGACACAGTTTGTAAACTTAATAAATTTAGGCAATTTCAAGGTTCCACGCCACCTACAACAAAAAGTTTCAGAACACCATAACAAAGATAAAGGCTTACCGGTTGTTTTTTTTTTAAGTTATAAATCGTACTTTCTGATATGATTGTTCAAGTCAAAACTGAAATTAATTGTTTTTGGTCAAACAATTTTCTTGAGAAAAAGCTATTTAAGAGTATTTCCTATACCAACACAATTATGTGTTACAAACGTATACAACACTTGCCAGGTCCCAAAGGGTTAATTATTTCACACAGTGAATAGTATATGGACAAGCATTGTGTATATGAAAAAACAAGATTTTTGTTTAATTGAGTGCGCCTACATCGGGAAATCTCTGAGTCACTCTTTAAAAAAACATTTTAAACAGTTATTTTGGGTTGATTTCAACCCTAAACATCACCTGATTTACAACAAAACCATTCCAATCACGCATGTACACAAGCATATGATAGCCACCTTGAAATGCAGATGACTCTCCTCCCCCCAACATTGCTCGTTTTCTCTCTCACTCTGTCCGTGTTCTGCTATCTGGCGCTGTTGTCTTTTTTGTCCTGTGTGTCATATTATTTTATAACGACTATTATTTTTGTTGTTCGCGCCGGAAGGGCGCGAGCTATAAGAGATTACTTTACTGGACACACATGTATTTTTCGACGATTTTCACTCTGTCCGTGTTCTGCTATCTGGCGCTGTTGTCTTTTTTGTCCTGTGTGTCATATTATTTTATAACGAGTATTATTTTTGTTGTTCGCGCCCGGAAGGGCGCGAGCTATAAGAGATTACTTTACTGGACACACATGTATTTTTCGACGATTTTCACTCTGTCCGTGTTCTGCTATCTGGCGCTGTTGTCTTTTTTGTCCTGTGTGTCATATTATTTTATAACGAGTATTATTTTTGTTGTTCGCGCCCGGAAGGGCGCGAGCTATAAGAGATTACTTTACTGGACACACATGTATTTTTCGACGATTCCGCCCAAGGCTGAGAAAATAATAAATCTGAGATGTTTTCAGATACATAAATTTGTGACACACTACTCAATAAATAAACAATAACAATCGGTAATTACAGTAGTGTTTAGTAGTAATTATTAATAAGATTTCAATGTTACTCCTTTTTCGATAACATATTAATTACTTAATACATGTTGAGTTGGACAAGGCTTGGTGTCCAGGTTGGTGGCGCTATACCTCAACATTGTCTATGGGCTCAGACGATGGCGGCCAAGATTCTTTCAATATAGCAACTCATCAAAACGAACCAAACATCACATTAACATTGACAGCTCCTCGACAGTAGAGGTCAAACGCAGAGGTTAGTGAGTGCGCTAGACGTTAGTTAGATGCTGGAGGGTTGGTTTCTTAGATACTTGGTTGTTTATTGACGAGCGTTTCAGGTAGACAGTTCCATTCGGGTTTATTGTACATCAAGCCCGTGCGCGAGTTCACATTGGTCTATGTCTTGTTTTCATTGTAATGCCTTTTTAACGACTGCACACATTTCGCTAACATTCACGTAATAACACTGTGTATCGTAGGGGTGCTGAGTCTCTGCAGTCCAGTTCATTTTAAAGTGTTGCCACCACGTAGCATATATTCCTTTGTGTTCGGGAGTCTGAGTCTGCTAAATTTAATTTAAAGATTGACAGAATCTGAATACAAAATACACCATTTTCAGGGGCGGATCCAGGATTTGAAAAACGTCAAAATTACCGGGGGCTGAAGGCTGAAACCTGTCCAAAATGGGCTGATTTTGAAAGATTTTGCAGAATTACCGGGAGGCGCGCGCCTCTCCGCCCCCTCCCTAGATCCGCGCCTGATTTTCTCTAAAAAAAACTGTATATTATTTTCTTAAATTTTTAAATATCTTTGTATCTTTTATAATTTCATGTTTCAAATGCGTTTTTGTGTTATCGCAGTGATTTCCTGGAAAAGTGTAAAATCATACAGGGGGCGTAAAGCTTGTTACTTTGCAAAATAATTTCATTTCGAGATCCCACACGTATCTCTTAAAATATTAACATTTAACACTTTAGGAATACGTAGGGGCTGTGTAAGTTGAAGAAAATAGAAACCTGTACTGACCTAATTTTGATTTCGAAGCTGTTCAGAGTAAATGGTAACGGAGGCACGTACTAAGCCCACACTGTTCTTTTTTCCTACTTTCTACGAAAAATCAAGTTAAAGGTCCATGGCCCGATCGCTAATAGCCTCGTCCCCAGAAGCCCAGATTTTACCGGAAGTGGTCAACTTTTTGGTATCAGAAAAAAGCTACTATTTTTCTTATTTACCCTGTGAAATCTTAGGGTCAAAGGATGTTTGGTTTGGAAGTAATGAGCGAAAATGTACACCAATTTGGTCGACCAATATTAATTTTACACAGTACTTTATGTATGGGGCTTACGAAATCACGTTTTCTGCTCTCACATGAAAACGGATTGAAATATCGGCGCGAAAACTTTACAGGTGGGGTTTTTGGGTGAAGGCCAATCTATCAAGATGAAAACTTCATATCCTTAAATCGGGCCATCCCCCTTTAACTAAAGTTAGAGATGAATCGTTTTTTTCTTTTTCATGCAGTAAACATTTATGTACAGTATACAGTGCAATATGATGCTGTCCATACGAAAGACATCGATTTGAACTTAGCTATTTCACACGACAATAAAAAAATGAATCATCATCTTATTACTTAAAACGACGTACTCGGCTATCCACTTCAGATGTTATCTAATACATTGGTAAGCATTCCAAATATGCCAAACAAAAATTGGAAAGACAAACAATTGAGGGCGCTTCTTTCTGGAAATGTCTTCGTGTCGCTTAAAGTAACAACACGCCGAGTATTGCACCAAAATGACAAAATAATCACTTTGAACTTTCTAAATTGCCGAATCCCAATCCACTGGTATAGCATGATAAAGAGCATAAAAAATTACAAACATCAAATCACCACGGTTTTTGGCCAATAATCATTGTGTTTTGGATACTGAAATAGTTTCAATAAAATAATTCCTTCAAATCTCCTGACAAGCTGTACACACAGCTTCATGATATGTCAAGTACCTTTCTTCTGTTTATTTATTATATAAAAGTGTTATTCGAGTGTGAATTTTACACCACATGTTTTTCCTGGGGCACAGTTACATTTCCGATGGTGATAACTGTTCCCAAATGCCACAGCTTTGATGATATATCGTGCCTGATATAATCAGTAATGAGCTGAATTGCAAGTGAGACTCTCTCTCCCACTCACTCATTTAAAACCGGTGTGGATTTCTTAAATACTCATAGTCGGATCAAAAGATTCGAAACAAGCCAAAACAGGGTCCTTTCCTGTTTTCCGTGTCTATTGTTCTGCTTGAACTACAACCTGTCTCAAAAAAATTGGTACAATCAGAAAAACATTGCATGGTTAAAAATGATATTTCAAAATAGGTCATTCTTATTAAAGAACACCGACTGGGCTTTAGAGTGGTGTTTGTTTAATCTTATTGTTTTTTTGTTTTTTTTTCAATTCAGAGATATAATCAATTTAGTGCGGCACACCAAATTGTGTCACTCTTATGCATTGGAAGAGTTGTTTTGAGTACTGTGCCATGCTGCCTTGGAGCTAACAAAAGATTGAAACTTAGCAAAAGAAACAAAACACGTATTAAAGTACACAAAGGATGTCTAGTTTGCTCGACACAAGCTTCAACGTAATAAGTTCAATGATACATATTTTCTTTTCATGCATTATAAACAAATACAAATATTTATTGCACTTTTTAATGAAATGGAGCTTTGAATTTATTACAAGATTGGTATCTGTTAAAATCATTCCAAAGGGAATATAGTTGCAACCAGAATAAACACTTCAAATCTAAAGAAAAGGTCTAAAAATAGTGTACTGTTTTTGTGCATTTACTTATTGTTGAAGTAGATAAAATTTGTATTTGGAAGCAAAATAATCATCTCTCAACCTTTCTGGTCAGTTTAGCAAAAAAAAATGTTAAGGTATCACCTTCACCGGGGTAAGGGTATGCCGTCAAAATCGAAGGGTGGTGGTGGAGGTTGCCACCTACGGATATGTTATGGTACTTTTTAAAAAATATTATGCACAGTATGGCTCTAAAACTATAAGTTTATGTAAAACTAGTCAATTGCCATCAATTAGATCTGAAAACCACATGAAAGTCTGATGTTAACTTTTTGGTGAAAAATACAAAAAAATTCCCCCCCCCCCCCTTTGTAAACCGTGTTACCAAAAAAGGGCTTGGTAAGACGAGGGTTAAAGTTTTTTTATGAAGCTAAATCTGTTTCAATGTGAATAACTTATGTTTAAGTAATTTCTTTACCAGTTTTACTCAACCAGAAAGTGTCACAAACTCGATTTTGAGTTCCGCAGTATAAACGGAGTTATATCTCAATTGAAAATGCAAATGAGATGAAACAAAAAGTATTGGAAAGCCTGGTCTTCTTTCTTTAATGCAGGCCCGTAACCAAGATTTTTTAGGGGAGGGGTGAATTTGCCAAAAGTCGACCTTTTTACCCCAAATGTTAACTTTTTTCGACAAAAAGCATAAAAAAACCTGAATTGTTGCCTCTTTTTCGGGCTTTTTGAAATGGGTGAGGGCGTCCGCCCCTCCCCTGGTTACGGGTCTGCTTTAGTGTGCTGCACAAAACGACTTACTTTTGTTGAGATTTCGTATTGAAAAGAAAAAATATTTTTTCGATTGTAGTATTATTTTTTTTTTTCGATTTCGAAGTTCTGGGTGGATAGCACCATACTTCTGAAAATAATTTTCCAACAGACTTGCCAATTAAAGGCTCTATCAGTGATTCAACTAAAGGTGTTGAATTATTCGAATTTTGCAAGAGTAGTTTAAAAGTGAATGACAAGTCTGTAACATTCTATGGTATCCTTTTTCGAAATTTAAATTGCCAAAAAAGAGGATATCAGTGTTGACAGATTGAAATCTACATTCAATTGTGTGTTGTGTGTAGGACAGTAATGACCAAAACATGCAAATTTTATCTTTATTAGGTTGTTCCCGTTCATTCCTTTATTATACTTGTTATAGACATACACAAATCTGATTTGGAATATTTTTTTTCCTTTGCTGATCGTTGATATTAATGATCAAATCATTGTTATGTAACAATACAATGAAACGTTTGTTTAAAAACTGGATATGTTTTACGTTTGGCGTCTGAGTCTATATCACGCACGCATGTGTCATAAAGTTTATGCAGATTTTTGCAAATTGTGTCTTTGCATTGTTCTGTAATTTTATTTTAATTATTGTGAATGCTTAGCGTTCATCTTGTTATGATAATCTCCCGATGCGTTTTTGGAGACAAAGCTGAGTTTGCCTCCGGGAACAAATCCGTCAACACTTCCAGCATGCAGAATTACTAATCGTTCTTTCCCCAGTGGTGTTGGGAACTCGCCATTTCTATTTTGTCTATCCAACACTTTTTTCGGAGTGTGACTAGTTTTAATCCATGTTTCGTCGAGATATAGTATCTGTTACGGTTCTTTAGTTTGTCTGATTTTTTAAATTTTGCGTAGATATTGATGTCGCCGTTCTGATTATTAAATCGAAATCCAAGGATTTTTAAACGTTTCCAGACAGTCGTTCTCCCACCAGTGAAGTAAATATCTTGACGAAGAGTGGTCAACAGTCTATCTAATGTGGGAAATATCTGGGAAAGAATTGATGCACTTTCCGAATGATTGCATGCCTGTCGAAATCATCAATGTTTAGTTTATTTGTAGGGTATCTAATGTCACTCGTTTTGGTTTAAGAAGTCTGTATAACGTTGCTACTAACACAAGTTTTCTGGTAGTGGACGGTGATGAGTTGACTGATCTTGAGGACATACGTGATGGTTTCCTTAAACAAACAATCTGGCAGTCTCGCAAGATAAACCAAGTGTTTCTATTCAATTCAAAGACAATGCTGACAATTTTCAGTAGATTTGCATTAAAATAAAGAGAGCAACCATCTTTGAGGTGGAAGTGATCTATGTTCACGTAAGTGTATTTTTTTCACCCTCACAGAAAACATGTGTACGTTTTAGTGGTTCTTTTACAATCCATGGGAGTCAAATTACAAATTACTGGACCTTTATTCTTATATCGCCTATTTACATTCGCAAGGAAGCAATGGTTTAAACATATTAAAAAGACTTTAACACTATATTAATATGGTGAACATAACAATTAAGATTTAATTAAGAACTTATTTCATACTCATTCCGCCATTACAACAAGTTGATGGACATCCACCATAGAAACGTGAATATTGAAAATGCACTCTGCACAGCACACATAATTGATATAGGTAAACTGCACGTAACTCGACTTTGTGAAGTCATTACTACCAACAGAAGCCTTTTTGGATATAGTATCTTTACAGAATTTAAATTACATTTGTTATCTTTCTATTAATACCAAAAATATGATACTTTAGTGAAAAATCCATACAGGTACCTGCAGCTTCCAAAATTAGTACTTTTGAACCTAATTCATTTTTATGTGTATATGCACTACTTCCTTATTACTGGGGCTCATCGGCGCGCGGTCATTGGCTAAGAGAAATATGTAAATAGACTAGTGTGTGTGAAATCATCCTAATTATAGTTTGCCACTGCTCGCGTGGAAGCTTGTTGTAATCCAATGCCAAAATTATGATTAGTCATTAATCAAACCCAATGATAGTAGGAATTGCTTAAAATAAGTCTTAATCAACAGGTAATCTAGGCTACTTCAATTAGCCCTTTCAAATCCGTTAAAGAGGGCTCCAGGCCCGTAACCAAGATTTCTTTTTTGTTCTAAAGTGGTATTTTTTCCCAAATGCACCCCTCTTCCAAAGTAGGGGGCGAATTTGGCAAAATTGGACCTCTTTACCTAACTTTTAGCCTTTTTTTCGACAAACAAGCATAAAAAAAATCATAATTTTTGGCTCGCTCCGCTTTCAAATTTTATTTTTCTGACTTTATTTTGGCCTTTGTTAGGGGTTTTAGGGACTTTTTTGTAATTGGGGCCGGCCTGGAAGGCTTCCTTGCGTTACACTGCAGCTGTTAATTATCCAGTTACAGCCCACCACCGGAAAAAAAAGTATACCAACTGAGCTTGTGTCCTCACCACTTAGTCCTGCGGTAGGCCCGCATCACCTTGCAAAAGAGTCTGTACAAATTTTGGACGTTTTCTGGGCAACATTGACCTGCTGATTCCAGATCTTGATGATGCAATTTTGTCACCCTTGGGCATTTAGAGAAAGGGAAGGGTTTAACACGGGATTAAAGAGTGTATAGACATGTGCATCTAGTCCTGCGGTTGGCCCATATCATCTTGCAAAAGAGTCTGTACAAAATTGTTTTGATGGTTTCTAGGCAACATTGACCTGCTGATTCCAGATCTTGATGATGCAATTTTTGTCATTTTTGAGGATTTAGAGATAGGGTAGGGGTTAATTAACAGGGGATTTCTTTGCAAATGTTTCACATGGGATTAAAAAGTGTACAGACATGTTCATATGGTTCTACGGATTCAAGAAAAAATCAGTTTCCTCTATCTACAATCGTTTGTGTTTGCACGAAAGGCCAAAAACTCTTCATGACAGGTAAACATTTAATATGATCCTATTGGTTTAAAGTCAAGTTTGCATTGTTGGTAATGGGAATGTTTACAACATGATCTATATACTTACCTCATCCTATTCAAAGACCCCTTTGGGCCTTGGTACTATTTCTCCCTTACATCCCCGATTACATTACTAGCTATAAGCTGAAGAATTTTGCGCCCATTTTGAAGAAATCTTGGTTTATATATATTTTTTTAAAAGGTACGCCAGTCTTACTTTGACCATTTTAAGCCTACTGTGTTTAAACTTGCCCTAGCTGAGGCAATCTCATAGCTCTGGATCTGATCGGATCTCGATCTGGATATCGTAGACTCAATAAAGCAGATACTGCATCACATGCGAGTTTGGGTGACCTTGGGGTTCATTCGCGAAACTTGAATCGTAGTATATACGTAACTTTTGGCTAAGCGCTTGTTACGATTTCGACAAGTTGTGACTTACGTGGGTTCGCGAACAATGGCGTTAGACAGTCAGTAGAATACCTTTTCGCATAATTTAGAGCATTTATACGTGCTCCTTTTTATTTGGGATGCATTCGTTGGTGGCAATTAGGGTACGAGTCGGTGTTTGAATGCGTTCTAGTAATATCTAGTATGGATTTTATAAGCATACGTGTTGGTTGGGGGGTTGTGATAACAACTTATAAACACGGGTTCCGTACTCGGACTATCCCCTCGAATATTAGAATTCCTTCCTAGTTGATGAGAACCGCGTTTAATTGGCTTGTATTCTTAGCTGTGTACTTTCGATCTCGGTATTAGATATGCCTACACCAGCACAAGAAACTGGCTTCAGAACCAAAGAGGGTCGCTATTTTTTCTCATTAGGAGTCATCCTTATAGGTTGGAAAGACAAATATTTTATTTAAAAAATAAAATTAATATAGGCCTATATCCACAAACAAAATCAAGGACATGAATGACTATTACAGGCCAAGTAGAATGCCTGCAGCCAGCGGAAAAGGTCGGAACGATTCATAGATGACGAATAACTGGCCACTTTTTACGTTTGACGTCAAGATGTTGAAATGTTTTTTTTGTGTGGGTATTAATATCATCTAAAATACTCATTCCACCACCATTGAGATGAAACGTGGTAATGGGAGTAATATTTATTATGTGTAGTTTAACATTACCAAAGGATACTACTGTATACAGAAATTCCGGCATATGAAATGTTATACATAAGAGAGTTTCTATAATGGACGTCGATTTAGCTTAGCAATTTCACACCAGTGATTAGTATGCATGACCACGCATTTTTGTACATGGAAAATTATGATTTGTTAGAAATAGGACGCCATTCTCGGGAAATCTCTGAGTCGCCTTCAAGTGAACTATATAGAGTGATTCATACTGTATACCTCTTTCTTTCATTTCTTTTTACCTTTTTTTTCTTTCTTTCTCTGTATTTCTTTCTTCTTTTTTGTTTTCTTTCTTTCTTTCCATCTTTCTTCATTATTTTTGTATTGCGTGAAATGGATAGATGGGCCAATCTGTGTGGAAAGGGATGCATGCTATACAGAAAACAATGATTTTTTATATTAACTTTAACAAGTTTAATAGTTTTTGTTTAACTTAATGTATACATGCACCTATTTCGCTTCCATTGCGCACTTACATTGATTATTCAGCATCCGACTGTATAAGAATAATTGACATATCATTGAAAGAAAGATTCTGCGAGTTGCTATTATATATATTCTAATTATGCGTTCAGACTGCCTCGCCTTCAATTTCTGTGAACATAAATGCCTTACCATGATAGATTGCCTAACAAGATGATGGAATGGAACCCGGACCAATTTTGTTCACTTTCTACACACTACGATTGTGCTACGTGTACTCATTACCACACGTAGTTTTAATCGAAATCTGGCTTACGCGTAGGACACACGTAGCCTACGTTCAAGTTTCACGATCGCGTAAAAAATCTTAGTAGTAACTTAGGTCGCAACTAGGGCTACGATAGTCTTACGACTGCTTTCGCGAACGAACCCCTGACCAACTAGTTGTAAACGTGACTGGGTAGGTTGTGGGTTGTGATATTGTCCAGTAGTGGAGTAATATTTGTTCAGTGCGGATTTGAAAATTTGTAGATTGCTGATGTCCAAAATTTTATGCGGGAGATCGTTCCACACCTTCGTAGTCCATGGTAAAAAACACAATCATATGCGTGGGTCCTTGTCAAGTGCCTTTGATATGATAAGGGGTGCGCATTCTTCAGTAGACGTTGATGTCGCGTCAGATGGTCTTGCCAGTTGATGTCAACGAGGGAATGGCTGATTTTATACATCATAATTAGCCGCGTGATAGTACGTCTGGTTTCAAGGCTGGTCCATTGTAGGTCTTCCAACATAGCAGTAACACTGGATTCCCTTGAGTAATCATTCATACACATTCTCGCTGCTGATCTCTGGATCATATTAATTTTGTATCTGTGTGGTGATAGGATGCCAAGCCCCAGAGCTATACTCTAATTTGGGTTGAACAAGAGAGAGATACAATTTGGATTTGATATCAGGGGTACAGGATCTGAAATTCCTACGAATAACTCCCAGAACCTTTTTGCAGCTGTTAGTAATATTGTGAATATGGTTGCTCCATTTCAAATTAGAGCTGAAGGTAACACCCAAATATGAATGAGAATCAACAGAACTAAGTGTATTACCACAAAGCTTGTTGGTGTTGTTGTTGTTGTTGTTGAAGGGATTTTTTGTTTGTAAAATGCATGATATGACATTAGTCGGTATTAAAGGTCATTTGCCAAGCCGAGCCCCACTTTGAAAGGGCATCTAGATCTTTCTGGAAATGTGAACTATCCACACTGCTGTTTATTTCTCTGTAAACCAGGGCATCGTCGGCAAAAGGACGTGTTTAGTCCCAGGTGATACGCATTTCGGCATGTCGTTAATATAAACCAGAAAGCAAAGTGGGCCAATTACTGTACCCTGGGGCACACTCGAAGTAACATCAAGAGTGGAGGATGTTTTCCCGTCCAAGACACCACACTGTTTACGATGGGTGAGAAATTATTTTAGCCAACCAAGCTTTTTATCTTTAGAAGAAGATGAACATGTCTATACACCTTTTAGTCCTGTGTAGGAAACGTTTTTAAATTTGACCCCTGTTAATTTACCCCTTCAATATCTCAAAATGCTCAAGGATGCAAAAGTTGCATCATCAAGATTTGGAATCAGCAGGTTAATGTTACCTATGAGCCATCAAATATTTCGTGCAGACTACTTTGCAGGGTCATATGCAGGGTGTATGGTTCTACTGCTGAACTAGCGGGTATTCGTCCAATATCAGAACTAATGTTTAACTACCTGAATCGTCCTATGAGGTCCAGTTATGGCCAATAGTGATCGATAGCATTGCATTATATTCATGCGGTGTGTACAGTCATAAGGCATTTAACCACTAATGATCGCAGGTATCTCACTCGAGCGAAGTCCACTTTCTGATCCAAAAAAGTAGAACATGTTTTGACGACAAGATGGATAGGACTTGCCCTGAATTTGAGAATGAATTCAAGAGACAGGTGTGCGGAGTAGACTACAAGTAATTGTGAAATTTAATGGTATGACCATTTGGAATTTGATTTTTCTTGTAATCAATAATTTTGGTACAACATGTACTTGGATACGATTCAAAAGTATATCACACATTTTCTAAAAGAACAATATTTTAATATTCATATAATACATACACAGATTTATAAATTGCTCATCTGTAAAATTGTTGCAGATGTAATAGCTCTTACATATCCCTACTTATGTCAGTTGTCATAAATGTGTCGCCACTGCTAAAACAGCTTTGTTCATGCCTGTCTTGACCCCCCCCCCCCCCCGAGCAAATGCAAAACTACCGTTTCAGGAAAAGTAAATTAAATCTCTTATCCCATTCCATTTCGACAATTCATGACATTGATGTGAACAGTGAAATAGTTTCAATTTCTTTGATAACCGCTATCACCAAACGTGTGAGACTAATTTGAAAAAGCTGAAATTGGCAACCTTTCAGAAATTGTCCATCTTAAAACATCTCCTGGTATTCTATTTATGTAAATTACAGATTTTTTTTTTTTTCAAGAAAAATATTACAACGATTACTAACATAGTATGACATATATCATAAGCAATAGACACACACGCCAGTATAACGATTTTACAGGAGTAGTTTGAGGACAACATTTTTACACACTGATGAGCATCCTTTTAACACGTCCCTCTTTGCTATTTTCTTCCCATTATAATCCTACTTAGGCACATCCTGAAAATGTAACAAAAATTAATATAGACAGGTCCCAGACCTGGAAAAACTGTATTTTTTTCACCTGTCAAATGTTTCATCATCACCCTGAAACTAAATCATTTGAAATTATATTGGGGGGCCACCATGATTTTTCCCTAATTCAAAATGGCCGCCAAATTTGAAAACATCGCTAAAATACATAAATTACATGTATGCTGACTTTAATAATAATAACATGTTTACAATGGTTGTGTCATCATGAACCTTTATCTTTTGAATTTGGCTCCAGGGCCACTCTTATTTCGGCGGCATATCTACGTGTCATATTTTCACGTGGTTTCATCGTTTTAAACATTTGCACTTAGGAATTAGATTGGTATGTAATCAAAATCTGGTCTGAAATGCAAAATGGTTTGGATGTTATGATTTGAGGAGAAATTCTGCACAGTCTCTAGACTAATTACAATGGTCTTTTGCCCTGGAAGCCAAAATCGAATAACAGAAAAAACAAGGAGCACGTTAAATCCAATTAACATAACTTTGGCAGACAAATTACATTTTAGCCTATTTGTCTAATTTATGTACTTCTAGTAAGTAGCCTTTTCGAAATTTGTTGGCCATTTTGAATCAGGGCAAATGGTAAAGGGTCAAGTTTCAGGATGACGAAACCGCTGAGAAAACCCTCACAGGCAGGCCTGGGACCTGTCTAATACAATTGAATTCATATTTTCCGAGCATACACTTTATCTGGCAATACACATACATCTTAAAATTTCTTTACAACTTTAATGTAAACCAATACCTGGTAACCTAAATCACGAAGAAAAAAATAAGTGGAACCTAAACCTAAATTTAATTTACATTGCTAGGAATGCCTGAATCATATGGGAAACAAAATGTGGGGGCACAAGGTACTGTTTCCTGAAATACATTCACATTTATTATTATTACATTGAACATGTATACACACCCTCACGTCTTTTTTTGGAAAACGAATACCAACCTGACGATCGCCGCAAAAAAAAAAAAAAAGCAGTGGTTCCGCTCCGGTTTTGTTTTTTTTTTTTTTTTTTTTTTTTTTTTTTTTTTTTTTTTTTTTTTTTTCAGGATGACGAAACCGCTGAGAAAACCCTCACAGGCAGGCCTGGGACCTGTCTAATACAATTGAATTCATATTTTCCGAGCATACACTTTATCTGGCAATACACATACATCTTAAAATTTCTTTACAACTTTAATGTAAACCAATACCTGGTAACCTAAATCACGAAGAAAAAAATAAGTGGAACCTAAACCTAAATTTAATTTACATTGCTAGGAATGCCTGAATCATATGGGAAACAAAATGTGGGGGCACAAGGTACTGTTTCCTGAAATACATTCACATTTATTATTATTACATTGAAAATGTATACACACCCTCACGTCTTTTTTTGGAAAACGAATACCAACCTGACGATCGCCGCAGGTGGGTCTTGAAGCGATTAAGGTTAGGGATATATTACTATATATTATTATTTATCATATTTAGGTAGGTCAAGGTGCTGACCAGAGCCCCCAACTCCCTGTGAGTTTGCAACTTCTCCACCACAGCGAGTCTGTTTTACCCCTATTAAATTTCCCCCTATTCCACTGTCATATTGTCATGTGCGTTAGGGGGAAATTGGCTTTTGTTATTCACTCATTACGGCGTTAGGGCAAAATATACCTACCCCTAACGCCTCCCTTTGTATTGCGGTTTATTCCGTTTGGATAACAAATGATATGAATATTAATTTATGAAAATGAAGGATAATACACTAGAATAACTAAGGATATGAATATTAATTTAAATATCTAGAAGAGCTCATTATAATCTAAGGAATATTTAAACTTACTTCCCCCTATCATTTTAGAGTTATTATTATTATTGTTGTTGTTGTTGTTATTATTATTATTGTTGTTGTTATTATTATTATTATTATCATTATTAGACTAATAGTGGATATTATTATTATTAATAATATCATTATTATAGTACGTTGAAGCGAAATTCACCTTTGTTTGCATAGAAAGTAACATTGGGAGTCGCTTTAAGGTGATTTTATGATTCGCCCTGAAGCCACCCGACCCCTTGTTATACATTTCTATGGTAATATTTTGTTCTATTCCGTCAATTAACTGGAATATGAAGCACACACAAAGACGTCGTTCAGGCTGTTCACCTGTTTCATTTTATCCCTTAAATCCCTAAATCCATTTTTTCCCACTTCTAAAAAATCACAGAGCGGACCCGTTGCCCTGTGTTAACAAGACAAATTGCGCCACCTCCTTTATTGTGGTGATCGTCAGATTCGTAGTCATTTGCGATCTAGGGACGTAAGGGATAAAGTTATTCATTGAAACATTTGAACAATTACAGGTCCGGTCTTGCAAAAGGGGTGGAGGTAATGGTATAAATGAATGCATTAATTGTATCAATATTAAAAGTAATCGAGAGGGCATCAAACACAATTTTAGATGACAATTTGGGACTCTTTAAAGTGTGGGAGGGAACGAATATGCTATGTTAATAACAATACTGTTTTCATTCATCTCATACTCTCATAGGAACTAATACAATTACATGTACACACTGAAACATACGTGGGTTTACTTATGATACATCTAATTCCATTTATTGGCAGATGCGATTTTCCTAATAAATAATTCCTATATACATCTTTTGGCAAATATTAACGAAACAATTTCCCCCCTTATCTTCGCTCATAAACGAACCATGCAAATATTTACATTTCCCAAAGACATACAAGAAATAAATTGAACAATGTGAATATTGTTAGAAACAATGCCCCGGAATCAATATATTTGACGGAGAAGTGTTTGTCTCCCTACTTTTAGCATACACTCGGTTTGCTTGTGAAGATGAATTATTACTTTACTGAGTATAAAATATGCTGAAATACAGGCTGTAGTATGATAGTACGTTTTAAAAAGGTGCTATACCATACACGATCTCATTTTGATCTCTTCTTATCTTCAAGACCCTGGAAAACAAAGAAATATATTTCATATTACGAAGGTAGAACTCAAAAATACAATAAGAAGTTGATGACATGCGTATGAAATTTTTAACCTCAAACAAAACTAGACAACTATTTCCGACTTTGGACTTCAACCAATCGCAACAGACGTCTCTTCCAGTGCAGACGATAGCGTACTTGTACGTATACGTACAAGTACGTACACACGTCACCAAATTATAAAGAAATACAAAAGAATTTTACAAAATCATCTCGGGATTCTCAGTTTTGAGATGAGAAAGGATACAAACTTCAGAACTGATGCCAAACAACATTACAAACAAATTCTATGTGTTAAAATTATGATTTCATTACATTTGAAAAAAAGTCACTGATGACGTCATATCAATTTTCTTAATTAATTAATATATTTTATTTGAAAAAATCATAAATCCGCACTTACATTTTGTTGATGAGCTTTAACCCTCGTCTTACCAAGCCTTTTTTTGTAACACGGTTTACCCAGGGGGGGGGGGGGGGGTTTTTTTTTTTTTTTTTTTTATGATAGTACGTTTTAAAAAGGTGCTATACCATACACGATCTCATTTTGATCTCTTCTTATCTTCAAGACCCTGGAAAACAAAAGAAAATATATATTTCATATTACGAAGGTAGAACTCAAAAATACAATAAGAAGTTGATGACATGCGTATGAAATATTAACCTCAAACAAAACTAGACAACTATTTCCGACTTTGGACTTCAACCAATCGCAACAGACGTCTCTTCCAGTGCAGACGATAGCGTACTTGTACGTATACGTACAAGTACGTACACACGTCACCAAATTATAAAGAAATACAAAAGAATTTTACAAAATCATCTCGGGATTCTCAGTTTTGAGATGAGAAAGGATACAAACTTCAGAACTGATGCCAAACAACATTATAAACAAATTCTATGTGTCAAAATTATGATTTCATATGACGAAATTTAATTATTGAAAAAAAGTCACTGATGACGTCATATCAATTTTCTTAATTAATTAATATATTTTATTTGAAAAAATCATAAATCCGCACATACATTTTGTTGATGAGCTTTAAAACTCTTTGTAGTGAAGATTGCAGTTTCAGAACTGTAAAAATAAACTGTCCCGGGGTGAAATGTTAAACCTAATGTATTTCTTTAAAAAATTGCATTGTATTGTGGGAAATGATGACGTATGTACGTACTTGTACGTATACGTACTTGTACGCTTTCTTCTGGACTGTCTTCTGCTCGACAGACTATGTTAGGCCACGAATTGCTGTTGCTGATAAAGTTATAAGAAAAAATCCGACGGCAAATATTAATGCGATGTCCAGAGGCCAAGGATTTTTGCCTGTGTCATATAATACAGTGTCCGTGTGACTGAGTGTCCTACTACCCATCTGTCTATTGTGTTCTCCATTAAGGGCTGTATGCATCATTTGTTTCAGCGCTGTACCCAAATAGGACACTCTCTCATGGGGGACACTCAGTTTCTTTACACCGGGTTTAGATGCCATGCGCGAGTTGCGTGTCTGTTTGTACTTGGAATGTGGACATAATATGTTCAAGATTCGATCGAATATAAGGATAACACTTTTCGCGTGCATGTAAGCGCATTGCGCATGGCGTCTAACAATACATGTAGGGCAGTCCAATTAGGATAAATGATGCCTTAACCCAAACCTATTTGCAAAAGAATAATTTTCTTCAGAATGGTATTGAGGAAACCTTTAAAACAACATATCAAACGTTTAACAAAATCAAGGGAGTGGAATATGCATTTTAAGGGGGTAAGGTTTATAAGTAAGTAAAGTAAAGTCTCGTGCCGAGCATGCTCGTGCGCGGAGTGCCCATCTCTCTTTCCTTAGCGTTTGGGCCAGACTCCTCCGTATTATGTTTGCTGTGGGGGGGGGTTCGCCACTCTCCCGCACAGCGAGTCTGTTACTTTCCCAGCATTGAATAATGATGTTACCCATTTATACACCTGGGTGGAGAGGAGTAATTAAGGTAAAGTGCCTTACTCAAGGGCACAACAGGTTGGCCGCAGTGGGACTCGAACCCACGACCTTTGGATTGCGGGACGAGCGCTCAATCCACTGGACCGCACATGCCCTCCATGGTTTATACTGGGTCAACTTTGAATATGTAAAGGGCCAAAACGCGTCAAAAGTATAGCAATATGTTTGTCACCCTTCAAGGATTAAAAAGTATAGTTTGCTCTATCTGCAGGTTGCAGTTTAATAGTTACGAGCCAAAATAGGTGTCAAGGGTCACAATGAAAGGTAAAATTTTAAGATGTATCCATTCGTGTTCAAATGGTGTCACATTCTTCGTCAATGTACGATCCCAAAAATATACTGGTGGCACCATCTATGTTATTGGTTCCATAATTGGAATGCAAATCATTGGGAGGTCACTGGTCATAATTCTGTAATTCGCTATATAAGAACGGTCAAACAAAGAGATCTATTTACATTACTTATCAAGTGTGTGAACGCAATTAATATTCTATATTAATTCATCTCGCCCTGGAGTCTTCATGAAAATAACACTGTATGTCATGGCACCGGGGGGGTGCCAAATGTTTGACTACTCAGCAATTTGGCTCAATTTTCTGTGATGATCGTTAAATTAAATTTATCTCTGAGGGAAGTTGGGGTAGGGTTGGGATCCCATTTAAAACGGTTTTTTAACCCAGCCAGAGTCTGGTCCTAAGCCCAGAGACCTCAGCGAGGATTGACCTTCAAAAACTGTTATGTGCCTATTGTTATAATTAAACCTCTAAATCTTCTGCCAACGGGCCACACAGAGAGAGATGTATGATGGCATTTATTAAAAAAGAAGGCGTCGGGCAATTTCTTAGTGACCAAAACGGGACCCTCAGTATCCCACCAGTGTTTGACCCCCATACAAATTATCCTTTCTTTTAGGAGCAATTTATGCGAATGCGACACAATGTTGACAACTGTTATAAGTAGGGAACATGCAAGAGCTATTAACTCCGCAAAAATCAGGCTAATCCATTGCGGGAAATATTCCATATAGGCCTACAAATGTCAGGAATTTGTATGTTATAGCGCCACCTATAATGACTATTTCCATAGAAAGCCGTTGTAAAGTAGATTTTTAGAAAAATCATATTTGCCCCGCAATGAAAATTTCATCAAATTTACACAGGAATGTAGTAGTGGAATTAAATAATCCAATTAGTTGTCACAAGTGTGTTCGCGTAAATTTTTTGTCTTATTCTCGTTTTGTCATAATAAATAGACTTTCAAACAGCTGGGACACAGTGGTGAAGTTCATAACAGACAGACAAAGAGTAAGCAGATGGAAGAGCTGGGTGAAACACTTTCTGAGCTCTCTATCACAGAAAAAGGATGTCCACAATACCCAGCCCTGACAAAACAAGAGGCTTCCGACCATGTGCCCCTGATGCTGTACCTACAGTGGATGACTTGACATGGCCATTCAAAGTCTATATCCGGAAAAGCCAGGGGAATGATGGAATAAACCAGATTGATCAAGCTGTAAACGCTCTCTGTTCACCCCACTTACATGAAGTTCTTGTCAATGCTGGGAGGAAGGTGCTGTACCACAGGACATGTGCGACTAAAAGATCATCACCCTCTACACGAACAAAGGTGTGTGAAAGAAGTGATTGCAACAATGACTAGGGGATTTTCCATCCTTAGTATTGTCGGCAAAGTTTTGCGTTGTTCCGTTGATGCGTCTTCAAGTCCTTGCTGAAAGGGTGTGATCCTGAAGTCTCAGTGCGGATTTCCTGCTGGCAGATAACGATCGATATGATCTTTTCCATACGCCAACTACAGGAGGAAGTGCAGAGAGAGCACAACAGAAGCCAATCTCGTGCTTTCATAGATGACCAACGCCTTTGACTGGTTAGGCAGGAATGGACTGTTCCAAATCCTCCAGAAAGAGTGTTGTCAACCACGGCTTGTGAGCATCATCAGATCTTCCACAAACATGAAAGCAACGGTACAGTATGACGGTCAGCCGATCAGAGCCGTTTGACATTCGCAGAGGTGGTGGGTTTTGTTAAGCAAGGATGTGTTTTGGCCCAACGCTCTTTGGGATATCTTTTAAGTACTTCTGAAGCAAGCTTCGGTAGACGCCACAGAAGGATCTCATGGACACCAGGTCTGATGGTCGGGCTCTCAAATCCTTGCACGGCCTTAGAAGCTAAGGGACAAAGGTTCGTCAGATAGTGATTCGTGACATGTTGTTCGCTGATGGTGCTGCCACTTACTTCCCATTCAAAGCAGGACATTCAGCTGCTTAAGATCGCTTCTCACAGGCATGTAAGGACTTCGGACTGGTCATAGTTGAAGATAAGTCCTGCCCAGATGCTCAAGGAAATCACCTGTCATACAAAATCAGACAATTAACACAATGAGGTGTCAGGACTTCACCTACTAGGTGTCCACCTCACATCAGTGGACAGCTGTCTCTCGTGCAGAAATCGGCAAAGCATTGGTAGTAAAGCTGCAGCGACTCTTGCCCGGCTTACAACTCGTGTATGGGAAAATCCGAGGCTGTCCATTAAGACAAATGCAGCAGTTTAAACGCCTGTATCATCAGCACATTACTGTAGGGTAGTGAGACATGGACTAATACTCTAGGATGAGGAAGAGAAACGCTCGTATTAGACTGCATTCTGGGTTTCACCTGGAAGGACATGGTGCCCAATTTAGCGCTTTCTTGACTCGAATTGGACTCCCCACCATCTCTAAATCTTAGACAACGCAGACTCCGATGGCTGGGCATGTCCGTTCGAATGGAGGATGGCCGTCTACCGAAATATATCATGTATGCGAGCCTGTTACATCTGGCAAGAGGAAAGTGAAAGTTGGTCGAACCATTGCTCCGCTACAAGGATTTTGTAAGCGTGATATGTTACCATGCAACATCGACATTGGGTGTGGGAGAAGAACACACTGCGACAATCGTCACCTTTGGCGGAAGAACAGTGAACAAGCAACACCTTGAGTTGGAGAACAACAGATTCATAAGCCAGTTGAGAAGCAGCGAGGCCTAAAGAAGCTGCACAGATCCTTGGAAAGTCAAGCTGTGACATCCCATATATGTAGCACCTTTGGCAGAGACTGCCACTCTAGGATTGGTCTCTTCAGCCCCAGACGGTCGCTGTCACCTAACCTGTGACTTAATGTGGGCGCGCTCTTCGCTTTTATCCATAGGTCGTTGCGACCTGCGGAGGACATGCTCGAAATAAACGTTTTGTTGGTAAAATGCGGCAAACCTGGACATTTTTTTAAACCTTAGGAGTCGCCAAAACTTGATGGTACATCTTTAAAACCAATGGGAACAATTCTAATGTGTATCCCTGTACAAACGTTACCCCTTATTTCTACATGTTTCCATTAGGGTTTGAGTTTGGTAATAAAACTTTAAACTATAAAACTTTGGGACACAACTGCAAAGTATATCAACAACAAAAATTGTTTCTTTTGCACTTTGCTTGGTCAAATCATTAAAATAACTTAGTTTGCTACGTGCACGTTCTACTATGACACCCCTGCCCAGAATTCATAAGAAGCCTTCTAAATACCACGTCTTACCCAAAAAACAATCCGGACGGGCAAACTCCCCAAACACAAATATCCCAGGGGAATATTTCATTGGTCACTGATAGTTTGTCTGCCAACATAGGGAGGCGTGCCATGAAAAACCATTACCACAAATTACCAACAATAATAGCATAGCGTGGTTTGTTATGTTATTTTAAGGGTGTTAGGGGTCATTAGGGTTAAGGATGTTAAGTTCGTTACAATGGGATGGCAAATAGTTCGAGGTCGTCCTAGGGATAAAAGTTTACAAAATTGGCCAATTTTGTAAACTGTTTCAATTGTTCAGGTCAGCAAACAATACGAAAACGTATACTGTATATTGTATTTTGGAAGTTCAAATATGTGACTTTCCGATCTTATCTTGTGAAACCTCCCATAGAGGCCCAATACAATATATATTGTAAAATATCATAGATATGGATTTTATTGTTATGTTTATTATGTACACCTAGACAACAACTTGAAACCATTTTTACAACGATCCAATGGTTATGAAATTTTTACCCACCCCAATGTGACCTGGCCAATTTTGCTTATATATAACTAGATATACCCTTTAAATCGTTCCCACGGTGATGGACACGTGTACTTTTTAACCCTTTTCATATCTTTTCTTAGATTTGTAGTTAGTTCTTCTCCAAACGTCATCTAATAACAAATTTTGTTTAAAAATCTTTTGTTTGCAATTATTTGGGAGTGGTGGAGCTTATTTCAGCATATAATACGGTCTGACTGTTGTTCGTCACACGGGGACGTTTGCCCTTCTTCCTCAACGTAAGCTGGAGTTAGGTTTTAATAAAAAAATAAAACACCCAACATTTACCTTTATGCTATAAACCACATCATATACATGGACTGTAGAAATAAAATAAAGCGCAACGTCTGATGCTTATAAAAGCAAGCATCATGCTTATGAATCAGCAAAAGCAAATGCTTACTAAAATGTCAAATGGTCAATTATTGAAGAAGCCTGACATGATCCACTCTGTCAGGACCTGGGAACATTTAGAGGATGAAGATCAGAGTTTTGCTACGTTTCCACTATAAGTTGTGGTACTACGAAACAACTCCCCAGCTATCGCCACAATATTCTACTCTTTCAAAACAATGTTTGGTGTTCGAGCTGAACAGTCCCAGCAGGGGAAACCTTTGTCCTTGCAAATTTCAGAAAAAAGTACACGCACGGCCAACCTAATCCTAGAATGCCAGAATGCTGGATGGAAAGTGAAGCATTTTCCCATCGAAGTGGGCTCTAGAGGCTTTATATCACCAACACTCAGAGCATGTTCAAATTCTTGGAGCCTATTCTACAAAGAACTCAAGAAAGCAGTAGATGAAATCTCTAAAACGCCCAAAGCTACAAAATTGAGATTTTCCAATACAGGTCCTCAACAGAATTTTTAACTATAAATTCGTTTAGTCTAAATATGACAAAGAGAATTTGAAGGGAGATGGTCTGGGATACAACTGGACACATCTTACAGAATTTAAAACAGTTAAGATTTTGGAACAATTAAAACATATGTTTTTAAAGTAAGTTGGTGTCCCATTACTCTAATAAATATATTCTCTTTGGTGTTAATCAAAATGTGCAATGTCTCATTAATATGTTTGATTATATTAATGCTGCATATACAGGACAATATGTCCTGTCATTATTTGTTCTTCAAGGAGAATTGAAAACTATTACAAAGTAGAAAAATATATTGAATGGTTTTGTTGTGGAAGGGTCATGTCGATTGATGTTTCTTGTTAAGGAAATTAATTCGGTCATTTTTTTCTTAGCGGCACAATATACTAAATTCTTATATCAATATACTATGGTTGAAATTCCTTCATGGATTATTCTGGTCTTAATGAAAGTAAAGATGTGTGCCACTGTCAAAGTCGTTGCCTATATCTAAAATATAAAATAGTTTTAAACAAAAAAAATGTTGTCTGTAACGTAATATGAAATATGACATGTAGAAATGTGTATTTATCAATTGTCAAAAATAAAGGCGGTGACAGCAGGGCCGTCAAAACCGGAAAAAGAATAATTTAGCTCTCTCATAAGAAATATTTAAAAAAAACAAGAAATACGGAATACAAGGCTAAAAATCGAAAATGTCCTTCACCCTCAAATTAATCTACTACCTCTTAGGTAATGCAGGTTGCTCAAATATCAGTTCGAATTTAGTACACATCATTCCTTAACTACTTAAATCCAAAATTCATTCAATTATTAGTGAGAATATATCATGACGACAGACGGCGCTATTTTACTTCATTTCCAGGCAAGAGATTCGTGGGTACTGCAACCGAAGCGGACTTTTTGCTGGGAAGTATTTGCGTATGTAACCTACATTTGTTGAGTATTTCTAGATATGTTTATGTCTAACCATAATCCATTCGATGGCGTTTGGAGTGATCGACCATTAACTTTACAAAATCCATCTTTATTACTAATTCTTGACATTCCTCAAACAGTGGGTAGTTAAACAAAAGTCTGTTATGCAATATTTAGCTGACCATATGTTAGATAACGCATTTTATAATCACAGTCACAGTCGGCCCGGCCTGGTGCTATGTCGTAAGTGTTTTTATTTTAATAGTGTGAACTTCCCGTGGCAGTATTCGCGCCTACTTCCCAGATTACCTGAAACATTATAGGTAATGAAGCCAAAATGTCAAAAGCAAAAGACGGCTACACATTGTGCCCTCATAATATAATTTCCCAAGAACCCTCGTTCTCCTACCTTCCACTAAGTTTTGACACTAATGCCAAATCATTATCCAAATTATCGCATGCATACACATTCCCATACTACAATTAAAGAAATAGCAAGTGCTAGTCTCATCTTGACCCCCAAGACGAGACAAAAACGTTTTAATTGAGAGCAATAACTCTAATATGTCAACAGAGGGCGCTGAAATTTAAAATACACAATAGAGACGATAGCGGGCAAGCTCATTTAATATAGCAACTCAGCCAAACTAAATTAATCGAAATAGATTACAGCAATGCAGACTACAACTCACAAACAGGTCTTTTCCCGTACGAACTCGTCCTCGCCTCTCCATACACATTCAAATTTGATCCTTAGAATGGAGAAAATTTCGCTTAATAAAAACAAAGTAATGAATATTCGTCAATTTACGTGTTAAATCAATGACGATGTCTAATAATGTGGAATTGTTTGGCCGACACCGCCTGACTGTGAATAATAATCTATGCACGTAATACAGGCTGTCCCAAAAGTCTCCCGCCACCAATAGATGAAATAAACGATCTTTTACTGCAGAACTGAAAATAAATTGCTAAAAACTATGTAATACACATACAATTTCCAGGGCTTCATAGAATTTTAGTTCTTTTTACGGGACAGGTGTTCGAGTGACGCGGGCAGATATGTCATGGAGTTTTGTTGAACGTGTTAATTTGCTAAGTGAGCAGGTTGGAACATGCAAATGCTTTACTAAGGTCATCATGTCTTCCTTATTCTCATTCCTTTACCTCTCTTTAATGGGCACCGCCCCACATTTGCTTTCACGTCGTCGTAATCGTTTTGTCCTTATATAGTGTGCATTTTTGTTTTGCTTTATTACTTTTTGTCCTAGGCTATAACCACTAAATTGCCAGGACTTGGTAGTGTGATAGAAAGCGGGAAATGAGAAGAGAAGGTATATGATTTGAATTAATATGCCAATATATCGGAATCTGAAGAAAATGGAAAAACCTTTGCATTCTTAAAGTGATTTGCGAGAGATCTTTTCGCAGAGAAAGTGTTTTTGAAGAAGGAATAAATCTGCGTAAGTTGTTACGCATATTAGCTCCGAGTGTTACATATTTCGCAAGATGGTTTCAACAGTTCAAGTGGCTAGATGTTCCCGTTCTCGGTTTCCTTACTTGGTGCAGGTGTAATGTTTTTAATCAGTGAATGCTGAGGCAATCCTAGGATACGTTTTAGGGTTTTGAATTTTTCACTGTTGTAAATCATCAGATATAAACCTGTATATATAAGGTAATATAGGGATATTTGTGATGAGAATACGTGTGATGTATTTTGAAGAAGACATCTTTGCTTGGGTTCTCGCCTTGCTTACCGCCCGAAAAGCTAATGAAAAAATCGCACATTAGTTTTAAAAAGCTGGTAATTCATTCTGTTAAACATGATGCGGTCTTAAATACCTCATCTCTGCGTTATGGGAGAGGTGAAATCGATCGCAATGATCTAATCTAAAAGATTAGCACCTCATTTGTGACAACGTGGTTGAAAGAATCGGTAAATCACTAATAGCCCATAATACATTGTGTCAAGCTATGCCAAAATACATTGTAACACAATGGTGCACCATTACGAGGTGTCACGAATCTGAATACCTTATCTAACTGTGTTTGTGGCTTATGGTGAAAGGTTATTTAAATCCTTTTCATATCCTCCAATTTATGGGCACTTAAGCACTCAAAAGGGCTTCCGTGCCATGTTGTTTATGCATGCATGATCTAATTGACAATGTTTAAGCCTAACGTGCTAACTAATAGAAAAACATAAATAATTTTTTTCTGTGGACAAAGTTAGTTTTTAACCAAGAAAATGTTGTAAATATAAAAAAATAGCCGCAATTTGATAATCTTTAAACAGACATTAGCGTATTTTTTAGGTATTTGAATGACCATGTCCGTGTAGCTATAACTGGTCATTTTGAGATAGGGCCTTTTAAGGTTCACAAAAACAGTTTGTTGTTGATCAGTAAAATGGCGAAATATCATTTTCCCCACCTTATTTTTCATATTTGCATACTTTGTCCTTACCACAAACTCAACTATGACGTCATGTAGTTACTTCATATGGGCGAATGTTTGTTACTTCAAGTTGTAGCTGCCAATGAAATGATACTCTAGATCTATTCGTGGTACCCAATTAATAGGATTTTAATGCCCAGTAAGGAAAACGGGGGGGAGTTGTTGTTGGTGGGCCTGTGGGTGTTCGCGCTTATCTGCCCCGCCGTTCGGACTTTGCGCGAGTAACGTGTGCGTTGCGCGTTACGTGGTAGACGTGTGGTTTGCGAATTGGGTATTTGGGTGTAATGTGTCTGTTTGTGTGTGTAAGTGGAATGTGAGATTTGAATACATTTACGTGTGTAATATTTTGGTTAATAATAGCCCTTCTATTGTTTTTAATTATAGTAATTTTACATATTTTAAAAAGAAATGCATGTACTTCTTATATTTTAACGCCACTCACACTTCAACGATTTCCTGTTTTTTAACCTGAAATAATTAATATAATAAAATATGTAATTTGATCCAGGTTGATTCATACATGTATTATTTAAATCACTTTACTGTAATATTGTAACGATTATTTTTCACTGTCACTGCATTATTTACATAATTATTTTATCATCATTGTTTTTGCTTAATTCTCTATTGAACAAATAAAGATTGATGATTGATCCATCATTTCCAGTACCAACGAATGGGGAAATACATGGCCTGGAAAAGGGCATCACCACAAAAATTCTAAAAAGTATCCAGCACCCAATTTATTGTATATAAATTAATTTTGGTATATTCGTCTTAAAGGCACGATCAGTTATTTGCTAAATCAAAAATCGAAAAAAACAAATCATCAACAATCGATGTTTCCATGTCTGTGACAAGTTTTCGCGTCTAACAACCCTCAAGTGATAAGACCGAAAGCAAACGTAATACGGCCAAATTGATATTTAGGCATTACTGTCCGCACTCGCACGGACCACTTATTACTAAACAACCACAAAACTTAATTGGAAGGAGATTCGTAATCTTTGAACCCTGCTTTTTCTTCATTTCTGTCAATTTTTCAATTGGAAAAGATAATTTATGACTCTTGGATCACTGAGTAGTGCATTTTAACCATAAACCATTGTTTAAACTGTATAGTGCCTCACTGTGGAGAAGGCGGCAAAAATGGGCTACTTTTCGTCCAAATGGCACCCCAATTTTCGAACCGATCAAAATATTTTTTTTTTTTCACTAATAGTAAACTGTGCCAAGTTTGCAGAATTATTCCAATGGGAAAGTCATTTCTGGATGTAGTGGCTCCCGGAGGCACCCCCCATCCTATTGTTGTAAATTACTTTATCCATTATTGAGTGGTTTAGAATGTAAACTATAAAGTGGCGACTCCGCATTTAATCTTGTACGTTGTAATTTACAGTATTTACTCAGGCATTCCCAATTCTATTCTACAACTACATAGCCTACCGTAGAATATAAATTTATAGGCCTATTTAAAGATGGTCTAAATTATAAGCAGTTTTGCTAGGCCCGGGTTGCTAGGTTTGGTTTTGTCATCACGTGCCTTTTTTATCCCTACATATTCCCAAGCTCTTTAATAACTCACCGATACACACATTTCCAAGACCTTTTCTTTATTAAATTGAACTCTTTAGAGTATACGTATAATAGTTTACCTATTTGTTTGGCAGAAGGATCCGTATAAATATTGTAAAATTTACAATATTTTAATAGTTACTGGTGTCCCGATACCCTGGTTTGAAGTAGGCCTACAAGTTTAGTTCATAAGGTATCCTTTTGGTAACCTTTTAGCCAATTTTCGGCTCCCAATCCGGCAAATTTCACAAAATTTCAGTTCCTCATACCCTGGTAACAATTAAGTTCCCAGCAACCCAATTTCTGAAATCGGGCCGCACATCCTTACCTGAACAAATAGAAGAGCAAACTCCAACCGGCGCAATCGATCTGCAATTAACTGTCATTCCACAAAAGCACCACCCCCCCCCCCCTCCTCCATCGCCAAAGACGTCCGAATAAGGTTCCGGAATGAACCAAACCAAACCCCCCACACCCCTTCGGAATAGCGAAAGCCGAGAACCGAAAATTCTAGTTAATTTGCCATTTGTGTTCGGATTATTTGTATTTGGATTGAGTGTGATGCTGGTGTATTATTGAATATCACGCACAATTTTCGACGGCCGCGTCACATAGTGACCTATTCGACATTTTGGGGCTTTTTGGAGAAATTTGGCATATAATGTTTACTCTACATATTCACCAAACATCAAAGTAGGGGCCAAATTAAATCCCAAAAATCTTTCAAACCGTTTTTCTCGAAATGCTCATTTTGCAAACTTACGTCAGTTTGTGGACGTGGCCAACGAATGATTGAATTAACACAAATAGAAATAAAAGACGGTGATTTCCCTGAGTTGACTTACTTCTTGTATCTGATGTAAGTTTTTGGAGGTGGTCGGTGGTAAACTTGAATATTGACCGTGATGTGCTTTATAAGCATAAGTGTTGTAAGGATAGTGTTGTAGGCCAGGAGAGGAAAATGGTCTTTCGTGGATAAATGCTACTGAGCCCAGACGTATCAAGCAAGTGAGGAAGATCTTTGGTGCCAGGTATCCCAATAAAAGAAGAGTGCTTCCAAATATAACGGTACAATGTAAAATGGACCAAACATTATAGAGCAGGAGCAGAATTCACAGGGGCCGGTATTAAAGAGTTCGTTTACCTCCCACTACAGAATACCGTTTCCGAATTCGAAAAAGTCAACGAGGGAACAATTTACTACCAGGAAATGTTTTGGAACTCTACTTTCATTATTTAATTACGCCAGTACGGCACGGTTTGTTTGTGCCTTAGTCTCGTTAAAGGGCCGCGTTGACACTGTCGACCGTTCTGTGCCGGTTACACGTAGCAACGGCCTACAGGTCAGTAGTCATCGTTTTGCTTATGGTTAGCAAACGGCGTTTGTGGCCAATCACAACCTTTTTTTGTACAGCTGGTTATATGTCAATGAACAAACGCAAGTTCTTTTTTGTCGCTTTTCTTTGGTTATATTTCGCTCACATCCACTGTCAGCCTTCGGGAGGAGAGGGATCCAAATTTTTCTTTGAACACCACACTTCCCCCAATATTATAGTGCTAGTCGATGATTGTTGTTCATTTAGTATCTCGATGGGATGATATTGTAGTGTGACGAGTGTGCTTTGGGTAAAATAAAATTATAAGTTCATTATTAGCATTATTATTATAATAAGCGAAAACATATTAAATTAATATTATTTTTTATATATTTATTTAGGGAAGCTCACTTCAGATATATAATACAGAACTGATAAAATTTAATTTTAATCGATTAACTCTCTCAAGCACTTCCCTTGTGAGGAGGCTCACGTATCCTCGTTGTGAGTCCAAGCTGGCCTACAAAACATTTTTCTTTAATATGATAACTCTCACAGGAATTTCCCCTGTGCGGAGGCTTATGAACCTTTTGTGAGTCCAAGCTGGCTACAAACAAATATTTAATAATAATAATGTATATTTAGCGATGTGTAGGGCTTCAGCTTTAGCTTATTTCGCTTAATGCTTAGGTAGCTCGCCTTTGTCAATATGCGTAATTCATCCATGCTTTTATTCATTGCTTGCTTATTTGTTTTGCTAATTTTAGGCAGGTTCCCCTAAAAAGTAGTGGGAAGCTCTTCCATTAGTTACGTTTACTTTTGCTTAATTATTTGCTTACCTCAATTCTTAGGACGCTCCTTAAGACTCGGTCTGCGTAAGTCACCCGCCGCGAGGCCTATGATAGATTTTTACGTTGCTTATACATGCTATATATATAGGCCTATATAGCTTTGCTGCTTTGCTGAAGCCTTAGACGTTATGAAATTATGAAATAAATGATCATTACAGTACATGTACTAGATTTTAATGCGCAATAAATTTTTGATCCTTGATGGCTGACAACATGGCAAATAAAAAGTGTTGCTGCATGTTTATTTCCTGTGTAAGGGTAAAAGGTTTAACACCTTTGGTAGTTAGTATGGACCCTCTACATCAATGCTACACTCTATTTTTTTCTCAACCTGAGTATTTTTTTACCTCTTATGGTAGTTAAAAAGTCACGGCTCTTTTGTTGAGTAAACTTGGCTGAACAAAGGTTGAGTAGCGCATAGCATTTTTACTCTGCCTTGTAGTTAACATTTTACTCAGTAAAAGAGTCAGTATTTGACTCAACGTTTGTTGAGTAAAATTTTACTCCCCTTTACTCAACAGTTGAGCTGTGAATTTTGTTACTCAACAGGGCGATAAAACTTTACTCAACCCACAAGGAGTAATAATGTGTACTGTATTTGAGTAGATTTCTTGCTCAACCGTTGAGTAACATGTTTTGACTCAGCTGATGTTGAGCACACTGTTTGCCCAACTGTTGAGCAACATTAATTTTACTCAATTGACATTGGATGCAGGTATAAAGCAAAATGTTTATTCATCAGAAAGCTACAAGTTGCTCACCAGAGTAAAATGGCTTGTTCAGTATACTCGAAACTTCCAGATATTTTGATTTGATTTCTGTAATAGAACTACACTTTCAAAAATCAAAAGAACACAGGTGGTATTCTTGGTATTTAAAATATAACACAAAATCTACAAGGGCATATTGTCTTTACTTTTACCTTTTTCTTCGAAGGCCATGGTGGTTCAAAAATCATGATATGTAGGTGCACGCTGCACGTCGTGTAGTCGTGTACCGATGTACATGCACCAGTAAAACTATAGGCCATTAATGTGTCAGATTAATTGAAAATATCATGCTGACACAAATGCAACCTATAACTTTACAGAGCAATAGCGAATCCACATTGGAATACACGCGCTCACAGTGATACAGGCTTCGAGGCACTCGGGAAAGGTTGCCGAATTCATAACTTGAATATGATGTACCGCAGACATAGTCCCGGTTACGCTGGAATCTCACCACTCCCAATCATCACAAGTCCTTGCATCACCCAATAATCATTATTATTATCTGTTTTATAATTTTGTAGGGTAAACTATAAGAATGGCCAGCAGTTCCGTGACAACACCATGTCACCTTCCATTGTATAGTCCGTTTCTTAAGATCAGAATCAACCAACGCGGGGTAACTTTATGATCCGTCACTGCGGTCAAACGACTTTGTCACGCAACGTTGAGGTTTAGATTTTAAAACTGCTTTACTCAACTGTCTTTCACAGTTTCACTACACTCGGGTGAGGAGTAACACGGAAGTTGTGTTTACTCCATGCTTTAATTAAAATCTTGACTCAACTTTTAACTCAACACGCCTTACTCCCCGCACTGAGTAAACTATTTTAAGTGTAGGTAGGGAGTACTCCTCTCAAATTGGGGTTCACTTTTTTTCAATAGGGGGCCAATTTAAGTTTTTAACACAGGGGTCAAATTTGTAGAATGCCCTATTGTCCATCCTACTCATAAAGGTATTCCAAAAATGTATATTTTGTACCACCTACGACCATTGGTTTTGGAGTTATAGGGTAAAAATGGTAAAAAGGTCCAATCTCAATTTGTACAGGGGTCCACATTAAAAGTTAATCTTATTATATTTTAAATAACTTGCAAATTTAATTGCCTGATGTAGTGGACTTCCAAAATATAGTTTTTGATTATGTTAACTGTTTTACTTACGGAGATAAGGGTCAAATACGGTCAACACCATAGCGGATTACGTTGCCCTATGACCTATTTTGTCCGCAACTTGGTAACTATATGCATTGCAGATGGTACAAACTAATGCGCTTATTTTAGACACATTAAGCTAGATGAACAACTTCTTCATTTGTTACCAAAATTGGAGCAACTTCTGATTTTGAACCCCTTTAAAATAGAAATTGGACCTTTTTTATCATTGTAGCCATTTTTACACTAATAACTCCAAAACTAATGGTCATATATGGTACAACTATACATTTTTTGGGGAATCCTTATGACTACATGAACAATATGGCATACATTTCAACACGATGCAGCATTTTAAAAAACCTTTGACCCTGTGGTAACTTAAATTAACCCCACTATTGAAAAAGTGATACTACAATTTGAAAGGACTACCTACCTAGTTTGATTGGAGGGTCCATACTAACTACCTGAGGTGTCAAACCTTTTCTGTACCCCCATGTCCATGTACCCCCTACATGAACAAATTAATCTTATTATCGCCTAACATTAACCCTCGTCCGACAATGGGGGGGGGGGTGGTTACCACCACCCCCCCCCCCCCCATCCCCCACCCCCACCCCCATTCCCAAACGAATATGATCTGAGGCTTTTATGTAGGGGGTACATTGCCACCTGAGGTGTGCTCCCTATACTGATTGTGTAAAATGCCAAAAATAGTTACTTAATGATACTGATGCTAACTCTGTATAATATTTGTATTAATATTATTATATTTTTAGAAATAAAATGTGTATGTTTACTTTTGGCACCCATCATTGTCAAATAAATACCCTTTACTTGCATCAATGGCGAAAACGGTCGCAAACCCCTTGATTTTGGACATTTGCTTACAAAAAACGTGAAAAATAAACTTTGTTATGACGTCACTTGACAATCATATGTTTTGTATCCTTTATTTGAAGACAGGAATGTTGGCTACAACACTGACCAAACAAGATGATGTTTCATCATGTTTGTCCTTTAATTACGAACAAATTACAGGGGGTGCCCCCCACCTTGGTCGTGAATGTAGTAAGAAAAACCTTTTGGTTGGACGATGGTTAACCTCGTCCTTTACCAAGGTGGGGGGGGTGGGGCGAACTTCGCTCCGGTGCTAAAACAAACGCTAAAAACATGAAAAGCTCTAGGTAATCGTCTCTCATCCTTTACGGTCATTTTAGCGAACAAATGTGAGGTAGCACCTTCCCTTCACCGGGGTTGGGTATGCCCGTCAAAGTCGAAGGGTAAGGGGGGGTGTTGCCACCCAAGAATATTTTAATGGTGGATGTTTAAAATATTATGCACAGTAAAATGGCTCCTAAACTTCTTTGTTTATGGTCAACTACCAATTGCCATCATTTAGAGCTGAAAACCGCATGAAATCCGATATCCTACGTTTTTTTTTAGCGCAAAATGTATTCGCCTATTTTCCTCTGGACATGCCATTTTTTGCCACTTCGCGTACGTGATGACGTCTTTTGACTCCATACTAGGTATGTTGGTACTTATTTTGGTATCATGGAAAGACAGTACCATAGCTATCCATGGTATCAAAATCATCAGCATTGGGTGCTTTATATAAAAATATTCTCGATGGGGTGGTAACCACACACACCCCCCCTTGGTAAACCGTGTAAAAGGCTTTGGTAAGACCGAGGGTTAACAAAGAACGCTAACCCTAGGGCAAATACAAATATAAATAATTTGTTACATGCAAAAAAGGGGTTACATATTGAACTGTTGCCGTTGGTTCTTTATCTTTCTTTATGAATGAAACACAACGCACCTTTATAGGAGTCCTTCTTTTATTTTCCTGTACAGCTAATGCGTGCTATCTCTGGTAGCCTCCGTACCCCTTCTGATCATTCATTGATCCTGATTACTATATTCCTATCAAAAAACACGGAATAAACAACATTTTAATCCGCGGATTACGTGTATTTTTCCAGTCATTCTATTGTCTCTTTCATTTTATAATTGAGAGAAAGACATGTCCAGTATAAAATGCAACCGGGAATGAAAAACATCTATTTGAAAACTGCAACGCCGGGATATATATCCTATGTAACCCTGTTAAATACTGCCCCCTATAACAATGCACTTTAGGGGGTGAATTTGGTGGTACCCTTATACGTGGCAAGTCCGGGCCAAAATCCCTTTCACCAGACACACACACCTTCGGTGGCTGGGCAACAGCCAAAATGATATCGAAAGTAAAACTACCCATGAGATGCAAGCATTAGCAAGCGAAATATAATTTTTAAGACAAAGCAACCTGGATGGGCCCTACGGATCTGATGGGTGGGGACTCAACAAACAGGGCAATAGGGCGACAAGACATTTTTCTCTTTGGGAGATAAAGCTGGCTCTCTTAGGTCTCTTAGACACCGGAACAGGCATTTGGCTTGAGCTTCTGCTGCACTCATCTTGTTTTTGATTTTTCCCCCCAAGCGAATTCTTGGTCTCCTTATTGACAATTACTGTGATTGACTGCACGCGAGGGACAAGCTGGATACAACTGAACTACAGCATCACATGAACTTCTTTATACATGAAGATGATCATCGATGAAATGAAACATGTTTTGATTAGTGGTATAAAATAAATAGATGCTAGCAATGTAACAAACAATCACACTGCAATGTTTTCTTTATTTTTCTTTGCGTTTGAACTTAACCGGGTTACAACACATCTATATATATAATTTATATAATTATATATATATAGATAGTATATTTTATATATATAATATATATATATAAATGTAAGAAATTGGAATAGGACTGTGAGACGTTCGTAGTATCAGGTTCTTATTGTGCCTAGCTATCGCCCTCCGGGCTTCATCTGTGGCTGTACAAGATAGAAATAAAGATAAAGAGAATACAATAATATAATAGTCCGTATGATCAAACCAAATAATTGCAATACTATAATAATAATAATATAATCAGCACACTATATAGTGATAATGGGAGTGCATGTAACTCATTGTGTACTCTGCAGAAAGAGTGATCATAATTACACATCTTTTTGTATTTAGGAGCCTGCATATAAAAATCTAGGCCTTTGCCAATTATTTAGTCGTTTATTATAATATGCATATGTTTGTATTATGTTGAGTATGATATGGCCCAAATCATGAGTTATGGAAATTGAAATGAAAGACTCCCCAAAGTTGTACAAAAAGTACGCAGGCCCAGATGGCGTGATGTAAAGGTCGGTGGTAAATCGTTCAAAACAGATACCGTACCAAGGGAGAGCGTCGTCGCAACCACCGCAGGGGTTGATGGGTGACAAAAGGAAAGGTATGGTTGCAAAAGAGGGCGCAGTGATAAAAATTTATTGTTATCGACATACGGACTTATTAGGTTACTAGCGGTTGCCCGCGCTTCGCGCGGGCCAACCGCTAGCTGATTTGAATGGGAAAGCGGTCACTAAACCGGTTGATCAGCCTTCTATAATTGTAATAGAATATTTTTTCTCCAGTTTTCCTTTCGTCCATTTTCTCAACACCAAAAAATTTAGCAACAATCACCCCTATATTTATGGGCAATCTGGCTGCCTTTCACCCAATAACCCGTTTGGCACATTCTATCAGCGAATGCCCCAAGCTCCAACTTTTTTCGCCCAAGACACGCTTTTAAAAGTTTTAGCATATCCACAAAAACATCACCCCTTTATTTATGGGATTTTGGCTGCCTTCCCACCCAAGAACCCTTTTTTTTGGCACATCTCTATCACTGAATCCCCAAGCTTTGAAAGCAGCAGCCTTAAACCCAAATTTTCATACGTGAAATTAAGGTTTTTTAGTGCGCTTTGCGCAAATTCCAACAAATAGTCATTTGAAAGACTGTTTTCAGACTGAAATTAAATGTGATTATAACAAAAATTGGCGGTGTACAATTGTGTCCTCGGGAAGGGGGCACTCACCTATGAATGGATATGGGTTTAGGGCTCGCGCGTCCAAACCCAGGGGCCCTTGCGGTGACAGAGACTGAAAAATAGGGGTCTAACACGCCAAATTGCCCCAAAATATGGGCTTTCAAAGTGCTGAAATTGCACAAAATTTTTTCGAACAAATGGGGTCTTTGGGTCAGATTTTTGCAAAATTGTCTACAAAAAATGTAAGGGTTTTTTTGGGTGAAAATTTTCAAATTGTTCATCACCAAAATCTTGGCCTTTGGGTGACAGTGGGTAAAATTTCCACAAAATCTAGGGTCTTTGGGGGTGATTTTTTTTTAAAATGGGGTCTTTGGGTGACAACGATGCTGAAAATGGGGACTATTAATCAAAAATCCTCTGCAAAAATCCTCTGCAAAAATCCTGTTGAGTATGCCTTCACAACCGATAATACCACGCGTGTGGACATTGAAACGGACATAAAATTTGAAAAAAATGCAAACTTCGAGGACTTTTCGCCTAACAATAGATTATCAACCTTGATTTTGGCATTAGACCTACAAAATTGAAGATAATTATATGTCCAAATGTTGAGAAGTGCAAAGAAATTAATTAAAAAAGATTCTCTTTAGCTTTGGGTTGTAATGTTCCGGGTATTACATTCATGATTACACTACTGACATGATGCCCAACCATCTACGACATTCACTTTTTTGCATTTGGACTCTAGCTAATATGCACAAATATTAGCTCTGGTTCAGAGCCCTCGTTTTTTTTATTTTTTTGGTTTTTTTTTTTATTAATTTTTTTTTTTGGTGAAAGTCCCGGTATTTTGGCCCTAAACGTACGAAATTTTCTATTCTGGCTCTCACATACTCTCACATCAAAACGGAATTGAAATATCGGCGGAAACTTTACGGATTGAGTGGGGGTAAAGGCAATTTCCCCGGGGTTTGGTTGGGGGGACGTTGCCTCCTGAGAGTCTGGAAGCGGAACCAAACCTATCTCAGCGATGGAAATTTAAGGGCCAAATTTAACTAAAACCAAATTTGCCATTTTATTCCCAAAAATGTTGCATTTTAAGCAATTTGCTCCTCCGGATTGAAGAAATTGAACTAATTTTCCCAACAATTTTGAGGGGTTAAATGTTGGCTGCCGATTGGGGGAGAAATTTGATTAATGTTCCACAATTGAGAAACGTTGAAAGACCCACCCATTGCTATACCCAAAAAATTTGACAATGAAAAAATTGCTATACCAGAGTCTGAAACTGACCGAATGTCTGTGGACGACCCCGTATGGTTGAGTTTCGAACCCCCTGAGCGCATTCTATCAAAATTATCTTTATATACTTAAATCGGGGCCATGAGAAAATTTTGAAAAAAAACCCGACCCCCATTTCTATACCAAAATTGGCATGAAAAAAGGGATCATTGATTACCAGAGTTGAAAATGGGAACCGATGTCTTGTGTCACATCCCCGTATGGTCAATTTGTTTAAAGAGACCCCCCCCCCACGGTGTCAATTCTATCAAAATTCAATTCTTTATATACCTTAAAATCGGGCCCTCCCTTTTAATTGCATGCCACTTCGGTTGAAAACCAGACCTGCTTTCTTCGATCTAATACTAATAGTATCGCTAATATATTTACTTTATGGCCTAAAATGTTTAGGTCATTGTCATTCGACCCTCCACAAGCATGCAGTACAAACATTATACCAAGGACGCGAGTGCGCATAGATCATGCGCGAGTGTCCCAGTCACCGTCTGTATTCCTAGTCAGGCGGAGGTCACCAATTTTTCTTCAAAAAATACGTTATGATATGTGCTAATAATGAGACAAAGAAATAGCTTAAACGTATTGTTCAACTGATATGAGGTATTTTTATTCCGCTTTATTTTTTTTTGTTTTCCAAAAAAAAATAATTTAGAAATAAATATCAACGAGGTCAAACTCGCCCACGCGATCACGATGTAACGCGAGAACAAAAAGGTCAACGAATTTTTGGTCCAATAACACGTTGGTGACCATTAGAAAGTCTTCCAATGAATTAAAATATTTAGAAAAAAGCACTCTTGAATGTTTTTACTAGGCCTTCTTTATTGTTTCTCTTTTTATCACCAATAATAATTAATTTACATAGAAATAGCACAAGGTCAAAACTCGAAGGCCCATGGGTAATTAAGCCACGAACAGAATGATACCTCGTCCCCTAGATTACGGTACCCACAATTAAAGTACTTACTCTTTGTCCCACACACGGAATTCATACGCATCTACTACTGTTTTACAACTAGTTTAGGCTATGTTTACAGCACGTTTATTTGCAATCTCAATGAAATCTAAATGATCTATCAGCAGTTTGAATACAAAACCCCGAGCAATCGAGAGTCACGATGGAAGGGTAGTACGAATAGGGTACAACATTCCAACATGGCGACCTCCTGGGTCAACATGGCAGCCTCCCGGGAAAACAAACATGGCGAATTTCGATCTTTGAGTATAGATTATTGTAGTCTCTTTCGCGTTATTCTATCGTGTACAGCCACTGATGAGCCCGGAGGGCGATAGTATGGCACAATAAAGAACCTGATACTACTGCACCGTCTCACGCCCTATTCCAATTTCTTACATTTATATATATATAGATATATATATATATTATATATATATATATATATTAAGGTTCACAGAACAAAACGTTCGAAGGGCTACGTCGGCAGGTATTGTAAAGTTACATAATCAAGTTGGCCAAGCGGGTGTAGTCGCATTCCGTAAAACATGGCCAAAGGCCAAAAGTTTAACGCTATATCGGATATAATCCTTGAACATAACCAATGAGAGTTCAGTAGAAACCTCCAGAATGATGGGCTATATAGATATATCAATGTATGTTAATTTATATTATTTATTATTAATTATAACTGCTGGAAAAAGTTATCTCCAGGAATGCCTCCGGAAGAGGAATCTAATTGGGCGAAGATCCCATGAATTATACAAAGGCGTCCCATAAAGACTAATAATCACTGAAACAAAGTTGTTAATTTTGGCGAAACTGTGTGCAGTAATCATTATAATAAAATAATTATATCAAGACCCAACATTAATAAGCTTTCAAATGACACCTTAAGCTATTTCAGAATCAATGCCTCATTGAACACCATTGCTTTGAAAATGGCATGTCAACAAACTCTCTTCCCAATGAGGCTAAAATAATGTTTAAATGTTTGAAAAGGAGCAGGATGAACAAAAGTATTATTGGTTTTTTTAGTAACTTACCTTAACATGTTCCATGCCAGAATGAATATCTCGTTAGACTACAACGCTTCTTTTAATTCGGACATTAGTCGCAACGTCAGAGTGAACACCAATTACAATTTGCCATTTTAAACCCTCGTCTTACCAGGGGGGTGTGTTACCACCCCCCCCCACACTAGTCAACTTTGCTCCGGTGGGCTAAATTGCCATCCTTTGTAAAAAGCCTTTCCGGTAATCATTTTCCTTATCCTTTTCCGGTCATTTTAGCGGGGTTAGGTATGGGGTGGGTTTGCACCCAAGATATTTTTGATGTACATTTAAAAAAATATTATCATGATTTTTTTTATAAAAAAAAAAGACTCTCTATAAATGTTGGTAATTGTTTTGGCATCATTGGAAGAAAAAAGAGGACCATAGCTATCCATTGTAATCAAAATCATGAGCATCGGGTGCTTTATAACGAATTCCCCCTTCAACCAAATTAACCAACCAACCCCCCCCCCCCCCTTGGTAATCCGTGTTACAAAAAGGCTGGAAGACGAAGTGTTTCATTATGTTTTTGAACATAATATTTTGATAAAATGCATTCGTTTAAAGGTAATTTTTCTGACCTTGCCGTCCACGCCACTGATCTTGGAACGTCCGTAAAAGCCTGAATTTTTGACGTTTGCCAAACATTTGGCCAAAAAACCTCGAAGCTAAACATGCTATGATAAAACATGTTAAGCACGAATAAAGAAGTCATCCTCTGTTTAATGAATGATGACTCAACCGTTTGAGATCTCTTTTGCGAACATTGGAATGTTTCTATATATTGCATCTAGTGTCTTAACTACTATTTTCAATTTTAGCTCGTCAGATCTTCCAATTGGAAAGTTATGTTTGTTTTCTCGAGAAAAAGCTTCCTTATCTGGAGATGAGGGCCTAAGCCGCGATAAAGCGTGTAAAACCGTTTTTTGATGTATTTCGCTTTGCACTTTCGATGTATTTCACTTGTCCCAGAAAGCTACCTGTATTAATTTCCAGCACGAAATGCAGATTTTACATTATATATTACAGGACGCATTAAAAATTGAAGCACTAGCAATTGCACATGTTCAGATCTTCATATTAACTATTCAAGCGCGTATCTCTTTATACAGAACAACTTTCAAGGTATCATAATTTAATGTTGGAGTATCATCCTGATCAAATTTACCAACAGGATATTCAGTTAGACTTTGTCAAATGTTCTCCCCACACGCAACAGGTGCGTGGAAGGAGCGTGACGAACACGAGCGGGCGGCGAGACTTTTGGCTTGAGAGGGCGCAATCACAGAAATGAATTATAAAGCGATCACTAAGCTTTGATGAAAAGCTATATCCAATGTTTATCAAAATTCAACAAAAATCAAAAGGAGTGGGATTTACATCCCTAACAATCACGGACAAATCAGCTAGAATGCGCAGAGAGCATTTCTCTAGCCCTGACAATTGAAAACACTTCCTCCTCATCAATCAGCACACGACTCTTTAGATACTTAGTGCCGAGCACTCAGGTTTGTGTTAACAAAAGGCCTTTTTTGAGGTAATGGAAGAGCCCGGAAGTGACATGTTCGAAAATATTGTTTTGGAAAATTATCTCGAGCTAATTTCAATTATTCTCGCGATAATAAAAATTATTTTTATCGCGTTTCTTGCGAAATAAAAAATGTCTGAAATATACAATTGGTAAAACCTGTTTGTAATTCAGTTCAAAAAAAGGCTTGGTAAGACGAGGTTAAACTGATAAGAGGGGTATCCTAGGGTTTTTTTTCGTCCTGCGCCATTTTAATGCTGTAATATATTTGGATTATATCTTTGGTGATTGTCTAAATTTAGTGCGCTTTGCATTGACGCAAACCACCAATTAAAATCCATTGCGGTGTTTTTCTTTTTGTGTGATGGTGATTTTCATAATGCATGCGCCTAGTAAGATTAAACAAAAGAAAAAAAAACATAATCAAAATATTCTTGGAAAGTATAGTAGGCCGCTGGTGCCATAATATTTTAGTGGTTCACTGTAGAAAAACAATTGGTACATTAAATGTTAACAAATAGGGCAAAACCTTAAAAATATAAAAGGGCATGAAATAGTGAAATTTGTGAAGATATGGTAAATATATATTGGTACCAATTGCAATTTACCACAAGTATTGCCCTTGTTTTCTTACTGAACTTTTTGTCGTTATTGTAGACCCTCCCTCGGGGTCCACGGTGATGAAAAACACTAAGGGACTGAAAAAATTTTACACTAGACCTTCAAACCCATATCCGGGATCCCCTTCCGACTCTGTAGGGAAAACCGTCTCCAATCTCCCCCGAAGTCGGGGGAAGTACTCCGCCACAAAAGTAGTCAAAAACACATGGTTCTGCGTATACTCGCACTGTCTCTCGACGGACGTATGTGGTAGAGACACTTAGCCAGAGCCCATCAGTGCGACGGCTGATTTTTTGCGCAGGATTTAAAACGGCCCTGGGAACTGAGCTGCAGCGCTGTTTGAAACCACTGGGGGTGTCGCACGCGCACATTGTTGTTGGGAGCTCAGGCAGGTGTTCGGCCTTCTCAAGTCCGATTTCTCGGTTTGATGTTTATTTGACTTATGATGATGCATTTTTAGTGCAACTCTAATCAAATATAAGTAAGTGTTATGTATTATTATTATTATCAGGTAAAAATATCCGGATTTATTGCTCAATTCTATACGGTACAAAAATCATTTTATTTTGAGAGTGGCACTTAACTATTGATAACAGAATCTCGTTTAATCTTTATTTGCATTTAAATAACCTGCACCTCAGGGAATCTGAAATGAAGATTGATGAACGGGGCACAATATTATCATGCTGTAGCGCAAATCCTTAGAATCTATACTACTAAACAGATCTGTCTGTCCTGTCTGTCCGCGATGGCATTTCGTTATACTTTACATATGGGGTAATAAGGGGGGGGGGGGCCACTAACATATGAAATGGACATGAGTGTAAGGCTCGTGTTTCCAAAGCACAGGCATTCGGTTGACAGAAAAAAAGATAGGGCCTTTGGGTGAGATGATAGCCAAAAATAGCCAAAAATAAGGGTTTTTCGAGTGACAAATATGAACATTTTTTCCCAAAATGGCGGTCTAGGGGTGATTTTTGCAAAATTTTTCTAAAAATAGAGGTTATTTTTGGTTGTTTTTTCCCAAAATAGGGGCGGTGGACAGTGGTAAAAATTTCACAAAATATGGGGGACTTTGGTGTGAAATTAAAAAATATGGGGGGTTTGTGTGACAACGAGACGGAAAAGGGGGTCTAAACAGCTGCATACCGTCGCTTCCAAGATTGGGTACAGGGGGGGTGGTAATGGGTCTAAGATTAGCATGAAGGTAGGGGAGAAAACACTCTGACGTTTGTGATTAGGGTTTTAGAGTGACACAAAAGGCAAAGTTCATCTAGAGGTAATTTACAGTAGAAATACTGACCCTGGGCAAGTTCAAAACAAGTCTGTGGTCAAAGGTCACACATAGGTCGAAGGTCACAATGGTGGAGATGCATCGTTGGTAACTATTTTCGTAAAGTTACACTAGAAATGGCCTGACACCCGGGCGGGGGAGGGGGAGAAGTTCACACTGAGGGGAGGGGACGGCTTGTACCAGGCGCAGTCCGGGGGACGGGCTGACCAAGCCATTAATTCTGCTACACCACAAAGCTAAGGAAAAGGATGGTTAGGAAGGATTTTAAGAAAAGGGAAGTAGGTCCATACACAGGATTTTTGGGGTCGGGAACTTTGAAAAAGTGTTAACCTTTTGGGAAAGAATCCGTGCACATATTTTAACCCGCGGGTACTTTTTGAACTCATGATTACCAACAAGTCAACTTTTTCCGAATTTTCTCCAAATTGTAACCTTTAAATCGAAAAATCAGAAATTGGCCGTTTCGCTTCCCTTTTGGAGGGACGGGTGCGAATACACCATGGGCTTCCGCTTTCTCGCGCCTGGGCCTAGGGGAAGGAGAAGGACAAAATTGATAAAAAAGAAAACAAACAGAAAAAACTGTAAGAGAAATAAAGAGCTTGAGGGGGACGAGAGTCTCTGTACTCTATATAGGATAATAGTGTGCAAAAAGTTTCAGGAGACCATAATATGTGTCCTCAATGCTTTGGCATTTGAAGAGTATATGTTAAACGTAAATGCTTTTGATTAGGGGGATTCCCAGCAGCACATTTACAATGAAAACATTGGTAAGGCAGGGCCCTTACGCAGGATTTTTTTTGGGGGGGGGGGGGGCAGGGCTTAGGAAAAAGTAGACTTTTTGGGAAAAGTGATAAAAAATGCGACTTTTTTAACTTTGGCACATCTCATCACCCAAAAGTGGAGTTTCTAATCAGAATTTCTATAAATATGGATCTTTTTTATTTAAAAAAAATCAGCAGAAAGTGGACCCCCACCCCCGCGTAGGGAAGTGGGTTGGGGTACAGAGGGACAGGGTTTTTTTTGGGCGGGAGTGGGGGCGGCGAGGGTGGGGGGCCGAGGGGGGGGGAGGGGGGAGGGGGTGAGGAGGGGCGGGGGCGGAGCAGGGGGGGGGGGGGGGGGGGGAGGGGGTGGAGGGGGGGTGGCGGAGGGGGGTGGGGGAGGGGGGGGGGGGGGGGGGGGGGGTGCGGGGGGGGGGGATTTTTTGTTTCTTTTGGTCAGATGCCTCCCGTCAGAAAAAACAGGTGAGACGTGTTTTATCTGAGAGAGTATAATTAGTAATTTGTAAAACAAGCGCCTAATCGCTGCAAAATGCGTGGAATAAATTTCGGTATTGTGGATGTATTGAGTTCCAAGGTTTGTTATTTTAAAATAGTAAAATTGAAAAGAAATAACAAAATAAAAAACAAAAAAGTATAGAACCAATCATGTTCACAATTAAAAAGTGATTAGTGGAAGGAAATGGGCATGGAAATCAAAGAAAAAATGGGGTTATATGTGGACTGACCTTTACTTTTTTAGGAAAATTACAAGTATGAAATTACTAGTGACCAATTTTGAACAAATACAAGTTTTAATTAACTGTTCAACAAGATGATTAGGGTCAGTTGGATGGAAACGCAGCTGTAAACATTGAATGAGATGATGGGGAAGATTTCGTCAGACAGCTGTATAGCGGTGGGAAATAATTCATGTTTACTGGAAGAATGGACACCACTGGGCTTTGGGAAAATAAATGGGAGCTTGGGTTGTGTGGCACCTGCACTATGCATGAGTAGGCCTATTTTTTCAGATATGATCAGCCCATTTCAATCAGGAAAAAATACCAAACCAAACCAACCAGTGGCGTAACCCAGGACCTTTGAAAAATGGGGGGGGGTGGTGGGGGCTGAAGGGGTGCCCAGGCTTTTTTGAGGGGGCAATTGGGTCCTTCCATAGACACTGTACAAAAAGTCAGTTCATTTGGGGGGCTGAGGGGGGGGGGAAGGGTCCTGGTTGGGGGGTGTGCTCTCTCTTGCCCCCCCACCCCCCGCTGGTTACGCCACTGCAACAAACAATCAAAAAACGAGGAAGAAATACAAGGAAAAATTTCGATTTCTTAGCTTCTCCTTCCCCGTTTTTTAGTTTATTCTATTGTTTATTTTCCATACGTGGGCACTCTGATAAAGGAGCTGCGGGCGCGTAATCGATTTAACTGATACCTATGTCGCCGTGCAATTGATACACCGTGTGTTCGTATCTGTGGTTCCCGGATTAGCATCAAATTAACGTGATGTGAGCAAGGTATGCAGTCACGTTATTGTAATCGTATGCGGAGACAGTTCCCTACAGAGTCGTACAGTCTCGGCGGGCTACTCACTACTAGGGTTAATTCCAGGAGCCCTGTGGCAAGTTGACAAGTTGGTTGGCAGGGGCTGCTTCCGGGCCGATCGTAAGCTGAAATCATGTAGCTATTTTGAGTTAGCCCCCGCAGTCTAGCATTATCTTTTAACCAACAAATAAAACAAATATGCGCTCTAAACCCAGAGGACAGATTCGCCACGAGAATGGGTTACAGTCCAGACACACTTCATTGTTTGATGCACTCTTTAAGCCCTATCTTTACCATGTGCCGCCTGAACTTCATCGCCCTCCCTAACACCAAAACACACCCCGCGGTGATGTACATGAGTGGTTCCTTTGGTGAGCCACCCCCCCCCCCCCTCAATTAACCCCCCCCCCCATCCGTATGCATCTACACGCCAAAGTGCAAACGTATTACGCAAGTTTAAGTGTGAATTTGTAGCCTTCAGGAAGTTATCCATTTTCTTATAATGCATGGGTTCATTGGAGCCCCCCCCCCCCGTATGCACTAACGCAAAGGACAAAAGCATACGCAGTTAGTGTGATATTTGTTAGCCTTCAAGATAGTATATTCCATTTTTTCCCTACTGATAATCAATAATATCATTTGAGGATGAAGTGACTCATCGGATTTTACTGGGAATATTTATTGCCTGTATCATGACACTTGGGAAATATAAAGGGCAAAAACCGCCATCCATTTGAGATCATCATACATAAATCAAGGCAGTTCATTGGTTAATTACCGTTTGATAGCTTACGATCACCCTTCTCGTGTGATAGGTTTTGGCTATCACTGCCACTGCGCCCAAAATAAGGCACGAGCCAAGCTCGGAGCTTGCCGATTTGGTACATGGGTGAAAACCTAACCACCATTCAGTTGTAACGGAAACACTAAAGTGGTGATTCATGAAATGTGAAATGAACATATTTAAGTTATAGAATGTATGTATTAGTTATATAAAACAAATTATTAACTGCCTTAAATTCGTGTGACGATAGAAAGTCAACCACTCATGCAGTGAAAGATGTTGTCCCATACCCCTGGCCGTACCGGGCTGGTGGAATGGAACAGTACATCTTTCACTTCGGGATGATTTTTTTCAACTATCACACTTAAGAGTTATACAAAATATAGATATTTGTAAATAAGCGATCAGAATCCACTAATGACAGTGTCAATAAGGGGAAACATGGAATAAGTTTTCAATGGGTTTATATTGCGTCACGGTTTCTGAATATTAAAGTTAAGAACATTTATGCTAAGCTAGTTTGACCAGGTATTTTATTTCTTTGACCAATCTTACAAAAAATCCGGCTCCTCCGCACAAATCACATGCAACGTTGGGTAATTTCGCCTTGAGTATATAAATGGCCGCGTCCACCCCAAGACCATGGCAAAAAGCTTGTCAATGTAGTGGCGAGTTTATATATTAATATATATATAGATATATTATATATATTATATAAATTAATAATATTATATATATATATATATATTATATATATCTATATATATATATTTCTATTTCAAAAGATCCATATGTACATGTACAAAAAGTAGTTGTAGTTCTATAGCATCTGGAATCGACCACTGACATTAAAAACAAAAAATACAGAGAACAGGTTTTTGCCTTTCCAATACCATGTGCAAATTTATTTGTATAGGTCATAACGTAATGCTTCGGGCACAACGTCTTGTGTGTCGGCACCCCTCCTTTCAAAATATTTATAGAATGGTTACTTGAGCTTGTGTTTTGTGGGGAAAGGTTGTGTAGGTGGGTGGGTGGGCAGTTGTAAATGTGGGCTTAAGGACCGAAGACGTTGATCGCTGTACTGTCGGAATTGCTGATCAGTCGCGTTTGATGTTGGGCAATCCATCCAGCAGTTTTGTACCTATGCGTCGTACAGGGATGATTTTATTTAAAACCTATTCGAACATACTTATTAAGCCCATATTCATCATTTGTTCTTAAACAACTTGCAGACGTTTACAGTAGGTGAAAAGTGTACGAAAAAATGGATCTAACTATGATTATTTGTCCCGAGCACTGTCCTTTGTTTTGTCTGTCAGCCGTGTCTGATTTTCTTTTGCAATGGTATTTAGTTTTTGAAAAATTTGTAGTGGGTTCAGGGAAAGGTCTTTGTCGGCATTAATTGGCCTTTGGACTTATTCTCCAGTATTTATATATGGAAAATTAAGTGATTGACGTTAAAAGTGATTAAAGTTGACTGAAAGGTGTAGACGGACCCATCGACGCGTGCGAGAGTGTGTTTGTGTGTTAGAGGGTTTGTGTGTGTGGCGAGCGTGCGTGTGCGTGTGTGGGGTGTTTGTTGTGTGTGGTTGGGGTGTGTTTAGGCTGTTGTGATGGTTGTGTTGTGTGGTGCTGTGTGGGGTGGTTTGGTGGTGTGCCGTGTCTTGGGGCTGTGTGTGTGGGGGGGGTGGGGGGGCTGTGTGTGTAGTTAAACTTGTAAACACCGGCGATCGGGGACATTTTCTAGACTAAAAACCTCCGATCAGGGACATTTGACGACCAGGGACACCTATCGCAGAGAAGTATTTGTTTATTTATTTATTTATTCATTTAATTATTCCACTTTCCACTGGCATACAAAATGAGTTGAAACATAAATATTGCACATACATTACAAACAAGGATAAAAATTTTAAACGTCCAGTGAATGGCTGGAGCAAACAAAAAGAGGTGACTAGCACCTCTAGAACCGCCCCACCAGAAGCCAAAAAAGGAGGGAAGGATTTTGTTTTTGGGATATACTTTTAAAACAAGAAATTAAACTAGTCTTGAATTCAGGGAAACGACAAAATGACGGTCCAAGTATAAATGCAGGATGGATCAAAGGATTCGGCAAAACTTTGATTTGTAAAATTGCAGAACTTGTTTTAATGAGCCGACCAGGTTGGACAATCTGCTACTTATTAGAAAGTTGGTCCAAATCGGAAACAAAGCGGGTAAAAGAAAGATACTGTGAGATAAGCGATACAGGGGGCAAGTCATATGGCGATAAAGTGTTTAAAACATGCACACATGTCCCTTTGGGAATTTGGGGTATACACACAACTTGGGCAAAACATGAAAACACTCAAACACGCCTGGACCCACTGATAGGGGGCCAGTTGTGGTGTCGGATTCAGAAGGTTTCGGACTGTTGATCCGTTATCGAACACACTTGCAAGACCTTTCAAAGAAATCTGCCAGGAAGGATTGCCAAGTAGCACCTCTCAGATCAGTATGTCTGTAGAAAACAACTAAACCAGGGGTGTCCAACCTGCGGCCCGCGGGCCATTTGCGGCCCGCTAAGACCTCTCGTGCGGCCCGCGAGGTACTTCCAAGAAAAATTAAAGTACATAAATATCTTGAATAATAGATTGAAAAAAAGATGTCAATTTCCTCAATCTGAAACCGAACTTTGTAAACATTGTTGGAAAATTAGTCCAATTTCATCAATCTGAAACAAAAATTTTCTACAAATTGTGGGAAAATTAGTCCAATTTCGTCAAAATTAAGCCAAATTTTTTCCGAAACTTGCTAAAAAGGCCAACAAACATGGAAAACTTGTGTTAAATTTGATCAAAACTATGCATATCTGGTATTACTATGGGTAGGGCCTACCTTTTTCAGCAAATGTTGGTATAGATATGGGTCCTACTTCCAGACTTTTGTAGGCATGTCATATAAAATAAACTTGAGAGCACCGATTTACTTGTTTGCGGCCCGCAATAGTTGTGGATTCAACCAATGCGGCCCCTGCGTCAAAAAGGTTGGAAACCCCTGAACTAAACCAATGATGCGTACGTCCTGCTCTAAAAAGGTGCACAACAAGCATGACAAGGGTGGCAGCAATGTCTTGCAGTTTTCACACAATATAAACGTCAAAATTATTTTTATAAAGAACTTAAGTATGGGCTTAAATCAGTACGCTCGAATATATTTCTATGCAGGACATCCGCTTTAATATAAAGATTATTCTTTACTTGTAATCTCGTGTCTGTTTGCTTTTATTAGCCTATAATCTTTCATTTGGGTCGTGATTTACATAAATACAAGTATATACCTGACGATACGTTTATTTAACCTCTTTTAAGTTGATACAATGAAATAAGGAACATATCGCAATTATATCATTCCCATGCCTAGCTCCCTGACAAATTAGCTATTCATATTTTGACATTTTCTGGCCACTTACCTTGTTACCGGGTGAGAGTAACGACAACAGTCTGTCATTACCTGTTCGTTCTGTGGATGACAGTGAAAAGAGAGAGTACAATATTGAATTACAATGAAATTAATTGAAATTCGACACAATTTATCATAAACCTTCACCTTCTGATATGACCAAGGAAGTAAGGATTCTTGGATATCACCGCAATCGGTTAAGACCATATTTTTGTATGTGGATGTGTGGCGAGAGAGAAAGTAGTCACGACTGTTTTATCCGTATATGGCCCATCCCCTTTGCAAGAAGGACGCCTCCAAGTTGCAGACATCGCGCCATGGACATGCCTTGTTTTCTGATTTTTCATACTCTACTTTGAAAATATAACACCGCCACCCTGAGAGAATTGCCCTGTTCGACTTTTTCATTTTCTGGAACGTTGAACGGTATACCTAAATCTATGTGCTCTTGAGCCTTATAGTACATCAGTGCTACTAGGTGCTCTCTAATTGTTGTCTCTGAACATACAGAGTGTGGTGGGAGGACCATGTGTAACGCGTCGTCTGTCTCTCTGTCTGTCCCGCATTTTCTCTCTGTCTGCCTGTCTTTATGTCCCTATTTTTTCAGGAAAAAAAATATTGTATCAATTGATTTTACTGCAACCCATATGGTACTCCGCTGTTTAATTTCCCAGTCATTGGACACCGAATATTGTCCTTACTTAAAATGCATATAATTTTACTAACACAATCAAATACCAATATAGTAAATCTGGCAGGTCAGGTTTCTTTTGAGGGCTTGCCACTGGTATCCTGGTATCCAGTAATACCTGTCCCGAGGTGAATTGTCGGCGGCTAGACTGTCACCCCAATCGGGTTTCTCAGGAAATCTGATGAGGAGGGTAGCTGGTTACCTTGGTAGAATGAAAAAGATCTACCTACAAGGGCGTCAGTTCTGGAGAGCTAATGGCGGCCATCCAGCACACGCTGCCTTCCACGGTGGGTACGGTTGCCCAAAGGCTAGGCCCACCACCGAAAACTCTGGATTGACGTGAGGGCATCCGGTAAATTATCCGTTGCTCCAATAAATCCCAGTGGCGTAGCCAGGATTTTGTTGACGAGGGGGCACAGATTTGTGAATGTACCGACACGTGTATTGTACCGACAAAATTTTTTTCCCTAATTTTTTTACCGTCGCCTCAAAATTCTGAAGACCGGAGGGGGGGGCAAGAAAAAAAAATTCGCCAACGCAAAGATACTAATAGGGTAGTAGTATTGACCAATTAAGCAGTTATTAGTAACCAATTTTCATGAAGCTCTATCATGCACCACGCGCTCAAAAAACAGCTTACAGCTTTTTAGACAAATGTACCGACGGACCGTTATGTGACGACAAAACATCCCCCCCCCGGCTACGCCCGTGATAAATCCTCACACAGCAGTTTTGCTGAGTGAGGTGTATCCGGCCACACCCTTTAGAGGGGACAAACCCGGACTTAAAACTTTGCATGGTTTTACTAACTACCTCTCAAACTAGTCAAGCCTGCTGAACGACATTCTTCACTATGTAGGTTCCCCTCTACCACACTTCTTTAATGATTGTCAAAAGAAATCGACCTCAAGCGACTAAAAAGTCTATGATAGCAGGCGATGACGCCCAAGAAATCCTAAATTTGACATTATTTGTTTAACATCTAATCAAGAACTCTTGATAGAAAGTTCTAAATGTGAAACCCAACTGGTCAATTTCAAGAGATAATCATAACTGTATGGCGAGCGACAAGACGCCGGGCGAGGGTAATTCTGAGTTAGCCCTTAAAGGGATTAGAAGCGATAATGCGAGATAATCGAAAAATGTGGAAATTCATTTTTTTACTGATAAATCGGCGTGTACAATTCCATATAACTGCTTTAATGTAGAAACATACCACCAAATAGTGCAAAAAAATGAAGTATTTCAGGAAATTTGTCATACCGTCTGCCGCAAATAGACATATAGCTATGGCGTCTCAAAATCTACACTAAACGGCTGATTGTGGTTTACACCGGTTCAGAATAAACAAAGATCAATAATGTTTGTGTTTGAGGTCAAAACTGTATAGATTATGGTGCACAATATCACGCTTAAAATCTCGGATATTCACAGGGAAAGGCTTTTTGATCTCAAGTCGGAATTTTGATACGCACGTATAGAGATTACAGAATCAGATAAAAAGTACTGCCTTGTCTTTAATACACGGATTTCAAGGCAACCACTTGCAGGTTATGTTCGCATATCCATGCCAGTTACAAAAATACAAAAATATGAATTTTGATGATTCTTTTCAATGTTTCGGATTAGCAAATCGCTGCTTATCCCTTTAATGACCCGCATACGACTCACTATGAGCTAGTAAAATCTCAATTCCCTTGGCATAGTCCAGTACCTTTCATTCACCAGTGTATTAAGAAAATACACCCCCTGGTTTTGGGGTATGATATATGATACGCAGATCACACAAGGTCAGTTCATGTCAATGTATGTACAAGTACACCCCACTGAACAGAAAGGGGGGGGGGTAGGACACGATCTTCTCGATTTGGGCATTGGGGATTCCAAACGGTAATTTGGGGAACTGCTACGTGCATTTACTATGGCAGTCTCGGTCCCAGTGACATTAAAAATCATCTCTTAACCTTTGTTCAAAAGATCTTAGTAATATCATGATAAATTAAGAAAAAATTATTGACTTCAAAATCCGTGGGGGTTAGTGGATTAACCCGCTGCAAAATAGTGTAGTTTCCAATAACGGTCATTTAGATTTAAATATTCGTGACCAGGCCTAGTCTTTAGTCAAGTCTGTGTGTAACCGTTCGATATGCGTAAGAGCGCCCTCCTACCGTTAAGTCTTTGAAACAGACTAGCACTCGGAAGTTGATGCCGTTTTGAATTTGCTGTTGCTGTAAGGTTGGCATGCCCTACCCCCCTGGAACAGTGTCCTTGGTGGATGAGCATATTGTAACTCATAGTGACTATAGTCGCTCACACGTTTGTTCTTTCCCTAAAAAAATACAATTAAGCAATTTCTTTACCATATTCGTAATCAGTATGGAAAGTTTACACCACCATTGGAAAGCATTTTATTTTTCAAAACAAAAATTAGACAGCTTTTCAGAATTCTTTGAGGTCTTGACGTAACACACGCGGTCTGAAAGTCACTTACTGATGATATTCACTGCGTCCCGCGCACAGAGTGATTGAAAGTTCTGAGCTCGAGACTCTGCTATATGCCATGTGCTGTATGTAGGATCTCTGCAGCATTCGCAACCGCGTTCGTTACAAGCTCCAAACACAGCATGAACGAATGTGAAAATTGCTTACGGGAATCGGCAAACTGTCACAGTCAGATGCCTTGTATAACCACCATGAACTACCGCACAGCCGTTGGTTGAGGTTTGAAACCGCCTCTTATGTATTATAACTTATACAAGACACATTCCAAAAATAACCTGTTTAAACTGCCATACGTGTTATAAACTATACATAATTTACACGGATTACAAGAGTTAGTACTTACTTCTTACAGATCCATGTAATGCTAGGCAGTTCTGACACGCTTTAAGTTTTCGTGCTGTATTGATTAAAACAAGCGGACAAAAAGTGTTATATTACTCTAGGTTTAAGGTAAACATATATACATATGTGGAGGAACAACGAAACAAAGACATTCAATCCTAATCATGTGATAAGAAGTTGCCCCCCCCCCCCAAAAAAAAGGCCCCTCGTTATATAAATGTCTACATTATATCCCTAACAATAATTTATTCGGTTTTCAAACTAATAATTATAATAATAATAATAAATAAATGTTTATATGGCACTCTACAAAGAACACATGATCTTTCAACGCACAGTGCAGAATTTATAAAAAAACATTCAACACAAGAAAACATAAATGCCACTTGGCATGTTGCCTGTGTTATGCAAATATCAATGATGAGTGGACATATTTTCAAAAGTTTGCAAAACAGTGATCCTTACCGTGTTTGAACTCAATATAAACTCCGATTTGAATGCAATTTATTGATTTGAAATGATAACCACCAGGAACGGCTAACTGCCTATACAATTTTTGTACAAAATATGTGTAGACTAAATGGATACGAGTCGTTTTAAGATCCCTAGTGCAAATGTAATTTATTATTAAAATCCAAGTTTACTGTGTATAAGAGTAACGAAAAGTAAAACGCCCTTCTAGCCTTCTGCGGCCTGTCAGATGAAAATGCTCTGGGCTGCCTCTGGGAAAAAAACAACCCTGGAAGTCACCCATTGCAGAGTGTCTTAGCTTGCACGTTTACACTTAACTGCATAAGGGGTTTACACTTCCGT